>JAIPRL010012396.1:0-12101 GCA_025469235.1 Pemphigus obesinymphae | reverse complement strand
TTATAAACTACACAGTTAGGAGCGCTAGTAGTCCCCAGGTTTTTGTCTAATTTGATAAGAACATTTGCCGGTCACATATCTTACGCTCGGTATAGGTCGTCGCGCAACCATAGTATCTATAGCCGTGGTGGCCACGGATTAAGATCTTGGTCCGTGGTCGTGGCGGCGGCAGCCTGCGACTACTAGCGATTCAACGTTTTCCGATCATACTAATCGGATGATCACAGCGCTTTACAGTGAATTCCGATTTTTCTTGCGCGCCTCGTTTTATATTGCTATACTATATATAATCAATGTTTTAGTAGGTATCTACAGAATTTTAGTTATTTTTGGCACTGAACATTTTAGAAGGTTGTATCAATTTTCAAACCAAAATAATTATAAAGTGCATTTTCCGTTTCACTCTATTTTACATGTTGTTTTGATTCGAATTGGATATTTATTTTTTGAGAAACCCTGTGACTAAACGAAATTTATGCGGGTAAATTATATTTAATAATAAATTAGTCAAATAAAAGTAAAATATTCATTTGTCCGTTCTAAAATATGTTGAATTTGTTTCCACCTGTTTGTGTTACCTAATACCTATATACAACAGTAGGTACAATCAATTGATAAACAATAATTTTCGCTGTACCTATAGTGTTTATCTGGCCACATTAGTTTTATTGCTTTGTGTTAATATCTATTTGGATTTTGGGCAGACACACACAATAAACTCCCTAGAAAACAATTAAATTCCCCTAAAAATAGTTTTCTACCGTATTACATTTAAGTAAATTTCCCTGAAAAAATTATATTTTTCTCAAAAAATACAAAACAAATTCGAATGAAATATCAAATTAAATAAAACGGTAAAAACGTATTTACCCGCATTTACAGTTTTGGTGGAACGTGAACATGGTGGGAAAAATAATATAGGATTTTGTGGAATATTTTAATATAATATGTGATCCCATGTCGGTTATTATTTTATAATTCTGGTACAATATTATGTTTAATAATATGACGTATACCTAATCAATCTCTCAATAATTCACCTTGAAAAAAAGTGTTAAATTATTTTAAAAATTACAAGTCTTAACTTGCTGTGCCTCGTCGAAGAGATTTTATTCATTTCATAAAACGTACGTCTTATATAATATATTATAATAATTTAAAACTCATTTTTCTTTTTCTCGTATGCAGTAGCTGCATGTCCATAGAGCCAAACCTTGTTTTTATATAACAAAAATATGCATATTAGTAAAAATATTGGGTTCGTTTAATTGAGAATAATTTAATTTACCGATTACACAGTCAATATTTATATGGTTATCCACGTGAATCTCCGTGTTCATTTTTTAGTATCATTAAAACAGGAATATCGTATATTAATTTCTGTAATACCACGTCACCAATTATATTATTGTTTTTTTTTTTTGCCGTAGAACGTACAACCGCGTTTTACGTAGGTAATATAAATTTGCAAGTCAAACATAATGGCTATGCTCTATACGCTTATACCTATATAGTCACTACCAGGCCAAGCAAGTTGATGTATTTGCATATCAATAATATTTGTGCGAAGTATAATAATAATATGCTAATTGCTAATATAAATATGATAATCCATTTCTGAACAACGGTAATAGGTACGATTTAAGAAATGTTATTTTACATCATTTTTGTATATTTTGACATTTTCATCATATATAGTTAAGCATATTTTACTATTTTATATTGTACATATTTTTTAAGACTTATCTTTTCAAAATACATATTAAATACCTATACCTACTCGTATACGGCTATACCGATATTGAAAATCTAAAAAAAAAAATTTTAAATATAATATTTATCGCCTGCAGGTTAACTCATATTTTGGTCTGCGTCTGTTAATTTCAAAATAATTCATAGTTAAGTTATAACTAATAGCATTGATTATACATAAGGAGAATAAGGTCTATTCCTATAATATAACCAATATTAATTAGTAGTTGAACATTCTGCTAATCCATATCCATCTCGATTATTCCCTTAAATCTATCTAATATATGATATAACGTTTTATATCTGCAGCTATTATATTTACATTTATTTTGAAATAAAATTGAATAAACAAAACTCGTTATCATAAAATATATATTCCTATACTAGGTTAAGCTTAGGTTAGTATATATTGTTGAATTTTTGTTAAGTTATATAATATAGGAATATATTTATATTTATATATTAATGTTAAATACAACTTTTGTTTCAGGGACCGGACATTTTTCTGTAGAATTTTTGACTTGGTGTTGAACCTATAATAAATGATAATATATAAAATATAATAATATGTTACATTTCCAATGATAAGAATAGTAATAAGTTTAAAATTATTATGAGACTATATATTTTTATAATTAATTTATACTTAATATATCTAGGCTTATTGGATTGCTGTTTAGATTATCATAACACATTTCAAGAAACATATCAAGAACATTTAGGGTCGTGTGGCCAAGAATTAAATACGAATGTTACCTAAGCTCATTATCAATATATTTTATTTATTTATTATCTGAGCCTTTTTTAACTAAATTTTTCGGGCCAGGCCAGGCTTTTTTTTAGCAACATTTTTCGGACTAAACAAGGTCGGGCATAAGAAAAAGTCGTTGGACCGAACTAATATAGTAGGTAGATATATACACAACATTAACAAAATTATAATATACATTTCTGAATATTATTTGGTTACCACTTCTATCCAAATTTGTTTTGAGAGGTTTTTTTCTTTTGTCTTTGTTTTGATTACTTTTCATTATTTTGTTGAATTTATTTTTCGAATTTTATTTCAAATGCATATATTACGCCGAGTAAAAAAAAAAAAACAATTGTAATAGGACAAAATATTAAAGTGAACCTCATTTCGGTTCTTCATTTACAAATTAGAAAACCAGTTATTGTAATTTATTGTAATATAGTATTTAAAATAAATTTTTATTGTACCATTCTTAAAGTACATTTAAAGGAGTTTTTTGTTTTTTTAAAATATGATATACTCGTATTATATTATTAATAACAAAATGGTAAATGAAAACGTGTACTTCGACGAGTACATCCAACACTGACGTTTATATATATGTTAATGCAATGTGGCTCTATTACAAGGACGCCACACATGCGATTTTTAGTTTTGTATAGGCAATTTTTATGAAATTATAAGAAAAATTGAAATCTCATAATTTAAAACTATTTAAATACATTTTAAAAGTAATTTAAAAATATATTTATATCAGTACCACATTTTATTGTTGCGTAATCACGATATTTGTAGACAAAATTGTTTTACCAGAAATACGATTTCTCAGGCTGTAATAGTAATTAAAAACCCAAATTTTACAATATGGTAGAAAACATTATCTGTATTCTACCGTTGTCCTTTTTTCGATAATATAAATAAAACTGATGTTATACCATTTGTAAAAAACCAAATAAAAAGGAGGTTTTTAAAAATTAATAAATTTTTATTATTTAGAATTTTTTACGTTAGAGTTTATCTTTATTAGGAACACGGTAGAACACAGATATTATTGTCAACTATATTGTCGAAAAATTTGCGTTTTTAATTATAATTACAGCTTGAGAAACCTTATTTATTGAAAAACAGTTTTTTGAGGAAAATAACGCATGTGTGGCTTTCTTTTAACGGCTATAGTGGGCAACCCTCTCAACACATCGAAAATTTAAAATTTGATTTTATGCTACGTTTGTACTATATACACATTTTCATTTTCACCGTAAACTTTTTCTCACAATCGACAATTCAAACTGTGGAGGGAGGAGAAACTTGCATCGAAATTTTCAATTTATTTTCATTGCATTCAATTGCAATACTTTAGTCCTTATCTCAATTTTTAATGGTGGTGTCAATTCAGACTTATAGAATTTTCAAAATGAGAAAGGAGTAAATTTTAAAAAATCCCTCATACATAAAAACGTAGAACTTTTTGTTAGCCGATTCGTACGTGCTATGCAAATTTGTACCATTATTAACATCATTAGTGCTGCCCCCATTTTTAAGTTATAGCATCTAATAATAATAACATCTTTTTTAATTGAAATGGGAATCAGGGTTGTACCTGCAGATCTTTGAGGACGCTATTACCATTCATTTTTAAGGAGTAAAAATAACAATTAAAAAATGTTAAAATACATTATAAAAGTAATCTAAATATAAATGTAAAATTCGTGATTTACAAACGTCAAATTTCCAAATTAAAAAAAAAATTTCAATAAGTTATTTTAACTAAAAAAACTTTATGTTCGCTTATAGTAAATATGAAAATATTAAAATATTCTTATCTATCATATTCTATTTAAATGTTTAATCAACGATAACTAGGAGAGATAAATCGTACTTATATAAAGCAATTCCGTTTAAACGCATGTACAGCGTTCTCTTAATATATGCACAGTAACTCGATCTATAACACGAGTATTTATAATATTTCATTATATATATTAAAAATGTATTTTACTTGTTTATAAGTTCAAAATATTATCTTATGAATTCTGAAATCTCATAAAAATATAAATATTAATAAATATGTGTAAAATATCGAGTATTTCAACTTCTGGCGTCAGACAGCCAAAAAAAAGTTATTTTCTCTTTGAACTACATTAGAATACGTCAAAATCTGTGTGGTACAAAAAAATATATAATCTGCACAATACATATACAACCATATATAAGTATATACACTTTATACCTCTATACACACGACGTTATGCTAATCACGCACGTTAGATATTATTGTAAGTTTGAACATTTGTTTTTAATTAGCCACATACAATAGGATTTTTCGATTCGTCTTCGATTCATAAAAATATATGTCACGGGCATAGGTGCCGGTGCCTATGATGTCACCTAGAAAAAAAAAGAAATGTAAAATTCAATTTCCGCTGTCACGCGAACAATAAGCGAACCAAAATATCGTAATACATACGGCATACACTATATTATAATACAGAATGTCAGAATTATTATTATTTCAGTTCACCAGCAAAATACATTTACATTATACTAAGGTAATGAAAACGATTTTTTTAACATGCTTTAATAGAAAATTATTTCGGCCTCGTCCCACTTGAGACTTGATTCAAATAAATGAACCCGCCATCGTCGTCATGAAAATAATTGTAAAATTTTAACTACTATAATACAAGTATAGTGTCAGAATCAGATAAGCTAAAATTGTAAAATCTAGTATTAATATAGGATTAATAGACTCCTAATATTAGCTCTATAATAACGCGCAGGTTATAAAATGTTCGACTTTTCTTGGTAGGTACCAGATATATATTTTACCAAACAATACTTAAGTACCTGGTAAATTATTTTCAAAAAAAATTTCAAATAATATCTCAATAATACTAAACACTACAGTAGTATAATACAGACTACAGAGTATATACTGTCTACTAACAATACACAATTTTGGTCAATATACTGAGTACCTATAATCCAGTGGCGTGCAGACGTGGTTTAAGTGGCACCTGTGTGCCACTTTAAAATAGGGTGGGCAGTGGCGTAATTGCGGGGGAGGGGGGGCAAAGGGTGGCATTTGCCCCCCCTACAATTTTCAGAAGGGGCAAAACTATCATTTTGCTCCACCCCTCAGGTATTTTAATAGTACAAACCATAAGTAGCAAATAAAAAAAATATATAAATATTTTAAAGAATTGACTATAATTCATTTCATTTTCTACGTACAAAAATTAACATTTAGGTATTCTACAAAAGATAATATAAATATTACACTAGTATATTTAATATTTTAATATTAAATATTAGACGCGGATAAGACCGCACCTACCCGCATAAAAATAAATGCTCGTAATAATACACGCGATGTATATGACAATAGTTAGTAAATATGTATATAGACGGTGTTCGATTATCATTACGGTAAGGTTGCGGAGTTACAGTGGTGCGATAAGGAATGTTCTTATTTCGAGTTCTAATGTATCCAGAAATTTCCACGTGAGACATACATTGGTCACCAGCATTATTTTTGTACCTACTCAGTTACTCAGTGGACTGCAATATTTTGTCTATTTTTTGACGTGTGATCATTTTACCTAGTTTATTTAATTTATACAAATTATAATAATAATAATGTCTAAATATTCTGGTAAACGCAAACGTCAAATGAGTTTATTTGATTTTATTAATTCTTCAAAATCTAAAAAGTGTGAAAATGGTAATATACCTACTTACCTATTAAGAGGACGCGACACCTACAATTTTTCAATGAAAATCTTGCATTTTTCACTTTTATCAACTTACAAACATGTTAGAAACACAAAACAAGAAACAAATTACCTATAGCTAACAACATTATCTAGCGACTAATGGAGCCGATTTTTCAGATATGTATTTTTACACGTTTTATGAGCTGTTAAAATATCGATTTTTTATTTTTTTGACAGCTTATAAAACGTTTAAAAATGCATATATCAAAATTCGGCTCCATCAGTTGCTATATAATTTGGAACGAATGCAACAAAGGGTATGGTGAATAAATAACATAATATTTAATTAAGTTTTAAAATTTACTTTTTTTTTGGTGTAATTTTATTTTTTTGGTCACACGTAATAAATTGCTCCCTTTTAAGGTATATTATATGTCTTTTGAAAACCACATATTTAATAAGGAAATGCATCGTAAAATGTGTTGTTTTTGATGGTATAAAAGACCATTAAATTGGCATAACTTCTAAACTAAGTCCGACCGACATTTTTTTTTTATTTAAATTTAAATTAAATTGTTTGTTTAAATGAAAGTATAATGAATATAATATTTCAAACAAAATTGAATATTTGACATCTGACTTGCAAGTGGGATTTATTAATATAACAAAAATAGTCAAATTATTTTTAACTATACCCACAAATACAGCATCTTGTGAAAGATCTTTTTCTTGTTTAAAGTGATTAAAAAATATTTGAGAAGTACGATGAGCCAAGATCGTTTAAGTAGCTTATCTATCTTACAAATACACTTATCTGCATCAATTGATTTTGAAATGGTAATTACTAATTGTGAATTCACAGCAAATGGCGTTGGGGGAAAAAGAAAATTTTCATTAAAATATTAGATATTAATTATAATATTCCAAGTACATATCTATTGTTTTTTTTTGTCAATAAATAATAATAAAATATATATATACATATATTATATATTTTATATTCAAAATAAATGTTTAGTTTAAAAATATACGTGTTTATTTTATACAATTATACTGGTACACATTGGTGTTCTGCAATAGTGTATGCACAACTATGGAACTTTACTTTATAGAGGGGGAAGGGGTAATTAACATAATTTTTTTTTGCCCCCCCCCCTGATTTTTTCCTCAATTACGCCACTGAGGGTGGGTATAGTAACTAAGGTGGGTAGTAAGGTACAGTAGGTACAGCCAAATAACAGTATTGGACTATCGGGCAATTATTATTCATTTGATTATAAATATAAAAATATAATTTCTATTTTTACTTGTTCTATTTTACATGACATAGGTATGACATTAAGTTTTATTTTTAAATGCTAAATTTGAATAAAAATATTTATAATTTAAAAAAAATTTATGGTTACATATTTATTATTATACATTTATGATACCTATTAAATAAAAAAAGCAACATTTAGTAAATGTCAATTTTGGTTGTCAAATTAATTAAATTTATTGACCGCCAATGATTAAGATAAGAAAAATGTGTGGATTATACCTATTAATTTGCTTTAATTGATTTCTTGTTTCATGCAATTTAAAATCCCAATACATTTGTATTATTTAATTAATAATATGTGGTGTCAGTGGCGCTGAAGTTTATGTTGAAGTTTTTGGATTAATTTGTGTTCAGTAATTAATATATAGAAGATTAAAATATGTTCAAAAATAAAGTGTTTACATTGAATAGCTAAAGATTAATTATACATTACGCTGGGTATGAACCGAGGAAGTGTTTGGGTAATTGTTCTGAATGTTGATATAAGAATATAAGACATGGGAGCTATTGTGATTATGATGTTTTTGAAGGTGTAAAGTTTAAGTGAAATTGAGAATACGTAGCATTCTATGGATAGGATGGTTATGATTGAAATTAGTCCGATGTGTAGGAATATGGAACAAGGAGTGTGAGCGAGTTGGGTAAAAGGGGACACGAAAACTAATAGTTGACAGAAGATCTGGGGAATCGATAGAATCTCTGAAGAGAAATGTGATAAATGAAATATCAGCGTCACGACGGCGAGAAACAAGGGAAGGAATATTAAGAGTGGAGCTAATAGAAGTATAATCATGTTGTGGATGTGGAATTTTTAACAAAACATTTTCTTCGTTTTGGGGTCAAAAAATCCCCAGTGGATCTCAATATCACCCTACTATAAAGGTGACATTTAGATCTGCGTGGGACTTTTTGATCCTCAAATTTTAAACTCAACGGAATAAAATATCACCTTACTCAAAACACATGAAATTTACCTACCGCGCACCGTCTAAATCGTTTTTTAACTCGACTAAGTGGTAAACAATAAATAATACAAAACGTTTGCTGTTTAATCAAATTACAATAGGCTTTCGGTATAATGATCAACCCTTACCGCAACACAAAATAATCGATATTTAGAGAAAAAATCTCCTTCACACAGTTGGCGTTCATAAATCATAAGCACTCAACGTAAAAAGTTCTCGTACTTCGAAGATACTTATAACATTTATTTTAACGCCATTTTACATCTTGAATTTTCCCGAACCTATTTTCAAGTTAAGCTAATCACCATAATCATTAACTCCACGAACGACTGTGAGATCTAGGGAGGAGGGGAGTCTACTATGCGGTGGCATTTGCTGACAAGGGAGTATCGGGGGGTCAAAACAAATACTGACGTCAACAAATTAAATATGTAATTTAAATAGAGAGTCAACCTTTATGAAGACTGATGATAAAAAAAAAATAAATACCCCATTATTTTTAATTTTAAGGGGAAGGAGTAGCCAACTTTTTCTAACATAATTTAAGTGGAGAGGATCTGCCGTTTTCTGACATTTTCTGACAAAGGGGAGGGAAGAGTCTAAATTTTCCAAAAATATGCGTAATACTTGAACAGTCTTTAATAGCCAAAAGGTTGAGTGATCAAAAATGAATCAAACACAATCACAATATAGATAAACAGATACTCAAAAACCAAAAATCACCTATTATTACTAGCAGAGGATGTACATTTTCTAATACAATATATATATATATAATATAAAACTTCATAGTACAAATTAAATAAGAAATACAATTTTTAATTCCTACAAGTAAATACATTTTGCATATTATGGAAAAAAATGTAAATTACATTAACATGATAGGAAACTAAGACGATTTTAGGTAGGAACGGATTCCAGAAATGAGTTCTTACATTAGGAACGAAGCTTTGAACTGCTGCCTATTTAAATAAGGAACCGGAACGAATTTCTATTTTTAAACAACGTGAACCAAAAATATAATTTTTTTTAGATGCATTAAGTTATATAATTATATGAATATATAACCAGTGTTATATATATATATATATTTAAAGAACGACGTTCATGCATTCACGTTCATACTTTGTGAACAACACGCGAATATCACTCGTTTCTGTCAAATAAAACGTGAACGTGAACGGCGTTCATATTTTTAAAAAATTTTAACGATTTTCATATCGTTCAAATTAAATTAAAATATATAAAAATATCGCTATAGATTTAATTAGATTTAAATTTAATACTTAAAAGTCCAATTTCCTTGGGTTTGCTATAAAATAAAAACGATATTTTCTATCAATCAGTAATTTTTTTAATACATAAGAAAAATTTATATTTTGTTAATAATGGATTAATTAAAATGAACGACCAGATGAATGCGTTAATTTTTTTAAAGAACGTGAGTATGAATATGTTCCTTTTAAATACATTTGAACGTGAATGTGAAAAAGTTCATTTTTATGTATTGAACGTGAACGTAAACGAATTCAATTTTTAAGTGAACGTTCCGAACACTGGTATATAGGTACTGTCTATAATAGTAAAAGGTTTAATAAACTACTAAATTGTCGAAAATTAAAGTATTTTATATATTATTATTTTAACATTCTCATTCTCTTTTTGCCCCTTCTTAAATGATTAGTTTTGTCTTGTTTTTTGTTTTTGAAATTCTATTATTTTTTTCTCTTTTTTCTTTATATTATATTGCATTAAATTGTAAATATTATGTAATCGCATTACGCATGTAGTATTTTGGTAACCAAATATAAGCAATTTATTATGATGTGAAAGAAGGAAAAACTGAAAAGTTTGCTTTAAAATATTAAAACATGATATTTTCAATGAGTTACATAACCAGCCATATAATTTGGCACCTACCTATTCAAATAAACTCGAGGAGAAAGCGATAAGTCAATATTTAAATACCCAGTCTATACTGTATTATAATACTGCGGCTAATGGTTTTCAAACTTCTACAAATTTCAATAACAGAATATCAAACTTTTTATGCGTGTTTACTGTCTGGTAAACTAAACATCCGTATTAATTTTAAAACTGGCTTTACCTATGTGTACACAACGTGTTTATCGTATAAAATACGTTTATAACTGCCATTCCGTTACCATTCTCTGCCACTTTTCAATACTTTTTGAGACTCGTATTCTTCACTGTATTAAATCAGATACAGTTAACCATATTCTTGTTGAAGAACAACATGGATTCCGTCCCATTCGGTCTACCACTACTTGGAATATAGTATTATTCTCGTCCATATATGATGCTTTCCGTAATCATCTAAACTGACTTCACTAAGACATCCGATAGTTTTGACTACGCCATATTAATTAAATCTTTAATTCTTTCTAATTTTGACAACCCAATACTATCTTGTATGTACATTAATTTCTCTCCAATAAGAAACAATGGGTGACGGTTCATGGAGCTTCATCCTGTTATTTTTCTTTCCCGTCTGGTATCCTTCGCGGATATGTTCTATTACCATTACTATTCACCATCCTTATAAATTCTGCCATGTCAGTCTTTCTCCATGCAAAACTACTCATCTTTTCAGATAACATAAAGCTTTTCCTACATATATATTATTTCATCGCTAATTATATTCTGCTCCAAGTCGATCTGAATCGTTTGGTAAAATGGGGGAAATCCCTTGGTTCTTCATAAATATAGCTAAATGTTGTTCTATGACCTCCTCGAGTCAGAGATCACTCATATCATTCACATACCATATCAATAATCTGCCAATTGTCTCTGCGTGTCATTGAGTTTATGATTTAGCCTAACGCGTACGCTCTGTCCCAATAAATATATTATTTTGTTGATATTTGTTTAAGTCTCTCAAAATCCTAAAATTTATTCAGCGTACTATTCGAGAATTTAAGCTGATGTATTTATAATTTAAGTACTTGTGGATAATTTATATAAACAAAATAAAACCCAAATCCACAAAAATTGACATTTTATTGTCAGCAAATACGTATTCGCAGTCTGTGTTTTACACCGAAGATGGTAACTTTGTTACTGAAATACGTATTTGCTGACAATAAAAGTAAATTTTTGTGGATTTGGGTTCATTTTATTTATTTAAACAGAAAACCCCACTAAATTCAATATACTGTTCTCTTATTCGTCACATTCATGAGTATGGTATGGTCTTATAGGGGACCTGTCTATAGCCTACTGAAGTGTGGTACCACGCCGTGTGGTCGTCAACTTTGGTGTTATGGGGAGAAATGATAAAACACGTTCTGGATTATATATATTATAACTATTTATTAGACACTAAACTACAATTAAATACGAATGATTAAGTAATAAATTTACACACTAGATATTCGTACAAAAATATAGATATTAAGAATTATATCTTACACGATAAATTAACTTGACAAATAATAAAATAGAGGTTCTGTATAGAGGTTCTGTTTAAGACTTACGTGATTACTGTACTCTGATTCTAAACCGACTGACGACCGTCGGACGGGGCCCGTGGGAGCCGTCGTCCGAGGCCTTTGGAATGTGCTGACCCAAGC
>JAIPRL010012395.1:0-12102 GCA_025469235.1 Pemphigus obesinymphae | reverse complement strand
AACATATTGGGAAAAAACCCAGGATTTAACGCTGTAATGTCGATAAGGGATATACTATTAAACAAAACTCCAAAAAACAATTTAGAAATAGAATACAATCCAAAAGAATTAACGTGTATGAAATATGCACCCATCACTTCCGTTGATGTGGAGAGGTCATTTAGCCGTTATAAAGCAATGCTAAGATCGAACCGCCGTCATTTTAAATTTGAAAATTTCAAATTATAGGTCGTTTCTAACTGTTTCCCTCACGAAGACGATTTGGATGATTCAGAATAAAATTTTTTAATTTGTATTAATTAATTAATTAAAATATCTTTTTTTCAATTTAAATATTTCAATATTTATGAAGTAATAAATAAATATATATTTAAATATTTTAAATTGTATACTAAATTAAAATCCGTTCCCTATTTATAACAGTCTTACCTAATTGTTTTAAATATACCGTCAATTCTTCATACATAAAATTTAGTTTTTGTGCCAAATTATCTTTTGCTTCATCCAAATATTGTTTACCACGCTCAATAGAAATGAATTGCGAGGATATTGGTACATTAAAACGATACTCCAAAGACGGTAATTCGCTAGCGGCGGTATTTAGCTAAATTAAATTATAGAATACCTACTAAATTAAACACATATGCCACAAATTCTCATATTTTCTTATTTTCAAATCTGTCATTTTTGTACCTACGTTAGATCTTAAGATCTCTTCTCATTACATCCATAGACTAACAAAATTAAAATGCATATACCATATACTACATGGATAATATACTCACTAAATTCAAAACCAAACAGTATTGATCACATATTTCACTCACGCTCGGTGTGCTGATACATTTTGAACCAATAAAATGTAACTTAAAATTTAATTTAGGTGCCGTTCCTACATTTCCAAATACTTTTACTATATGGTCCATTGATTTTAAAATCATTCGTTCCATCTACAAATTTAAAAATATTTCTTTTCTTAAAAAAAAAGCTCAATATTATAATATTACTTGCTTTAAATAATAATATAATATTTCGATTAAGAATAAAATATAATATTATAAAAATTAAAAATAATACTTATGATTTATTATTTGTTTACATGTGATTAAGTGTGTTTCTTATTTTATCAGTTATTATATATAGTAATTTATTAATTATACATATAGTAATTTTAACCATTAAAATACATAATATTAACTCGTATTTTTTTAACAGAACAAAATATTACTTATTAGGAACGTCAGGAATTGAAAAATTTTCATATTTCTAATATATTAATATATCATTACATAATTTAAATATTAAAGTATAATAATAAATAATAACATACTTCTAAACTAATTATAGTTGTAATGCCATTAAGAAAATGTGGAAGTGAATTCAATGGTATGCCATCTATTGCTCCTCGCTTAGTTAAAATTGATATAATTTTTTTATACCAATCCTTAGCCAGGTACGTATCTTGTTTTCGAAAGTCGTGTTCTAAAGTGGCCATTAAATCATCAAGGTCTCGGGAAAATTCGTTAAACCTAAAAATAATATCAAAATCGTAATATTATTTATGATAATTATAAACATAACATAATAAATAAGTCAATATTACTTATAGGATTTTGCATTAATCATCGTCTTGGGAACTTGACGTTTTGTAAAATATAAGATGTTGATTGTAGTTGGATGAGTCGTATGTAAACGTTTTTCCAAGAGTTTTTTTCTTTTTAAAAATAATGGATAATTTGTAGTTTTTCCTCCGACACTACAAAAGTAAAACCCAATTTAAAATTGCATATTTAAGTTTAGTTATAAAGAAAAAACGAACCCTTACACTGTTTTTAATAGTTTTTCCTGTGATTTTTCTGGTATTAGGTGATTAGGATTTGGAATAGGCTTAATAATACCATCAACTTGCAATTTTTTTATCACTTTAAGATATTCGACTTTAACTTCTTCTATCAGCGATGATAAAACTTTGGTTTTTTTCCAACGCACCGTCTTTGATCTCTAATTAAGTAATTAGCTATTATTTTAGAAAAATATTATTTTAATATTTCAGGAGCATATTTCATACTTCTATTATATTTTCTATCCACGATTCTTGCATCGGCGTGGGGTCTATGGCATTAGCAAATTCCTTTAGCTGCTTATGATAGTAAATCTGAGGCATCTTAAGCTCTTCTTGGCGATTAGCAGGCATAGATTTTCTAGCCATCATCAAGTCAATTTTCTGTGTTACAGCGCATTCATTCCTATAAACGTATCAAATCAAAAAAATATTGCTTACCTACTGCAATATTAATTTGCTTACATGTAAAACTTACATGTAATTTTTAATTATACTATTACGATCATTAATTGTATTGCTTCTATTTACTGTTTTTCCTTTATTCAAATATTTATTAATGTCTGGCATTTTTGGCAATTTTGGAACAACTGGAACAGTATATAAAAACTCCCTAATTTCTCTCTCTTTGTTAAAACCGGTATTTTCATCACACTCCATTGAATATGTTCTAGGAAGCATCATACATCTATGTCTACTTGAAAATGCTTTATTTTGTATTAACTGTGGTTTTGATGTCGATGATCGACTAGGTGGCAATAAATGATCTTTACTCATCGTGACAAATACAAATTATTTAAATCTAAAACAATAAAATGACATTTTTAATTACCTAACAGCGGTACAAATATAAGTGATTTGGTATAAGCAATGCCAAATACTAGTATATTATATTGTTTCTAAGTTTTAACTAAATCAACAGGACCGGCTCAATATAAAGGCGAGCTATAGCTGTATATGCATTTATTACTATTTATATTACTATTTTTTAACGAATAATCAAATTACAAATGCCTAAGACTTTTTGATAAAAGAAAGTAAATTTTAATATAAAATGTAATGTTTAATGGTTTATGAGTAGAGTATATTCCATTAATAACCTATAAAATATTTTTCATTTGAAAATGTTTTCACTTAACTATAATAACTATAATGATGTTTCCAGGATCAAGAGGTATAATTATAAAAATTCTATTAATATTATTTTATCTATCTTCAATATTGGTCTACAACACAATTTTAGAAAATAGAAAGACTATTAATTTAATTTAATGTTGAAAAATTACCAAAAAGTTCATTATTTTGATCAATTTTGTAATGAATTTTATTTTGTTTACTATACTAAATATTTAATGTAGTTATAGATACTTTAGTTTTAAATGTTAACATTAATTGTGAAATTCCCCAAGTCATTCAAAAGAAGGTAAAGTTTACCTTGGAGTTAAATGTATTTGTAAAAATTAGCTAAAAACTTTAGAAGCCGTATAATTTCGAGTTATGTGAGGTTCCTAATATCTTGGATATCCCCCGGAAAATTGTCAAAATACGCCACTAACGATAATGTTATTAATATTTTCAAATTATTAATAAAATAAAATACAATATGGGGGTTTACTGTGGTCGAGTGGTTAAAATACGTATATATTTCAACCCACGATGTCCCCGGTTCAACTCCCAGGTAACAAATGAGATAGCCAACGAAATTTTTTTCCCTGATGGCGTTTGTTCACTGGTGCAAGCTGGTCATAATTAAAAAATCCGTTCAATAATTTGGTAGCTATGCATGTCGTAGCTATGAAGAACCATCTTCGACTCCCTTATATGTAAAGGTACAAAACCTAAGCATGCTAGAGTTTGAGAAATTATAAATGAGAAAAGAGAATGTAAAATTGTTAATTTTTTATTAATAAAATACAATATAAAATAGTTCCTTACAATTATTAATAGATATACTTTTTTCATTAATCACAAATCATTATTCAAACTTCATACTTTAATACCCTACACAACTGAAAAGTACTAATTTTTTTTATTTAAAAATATTATAATCCCTTCCCCCCCCACCAAAAAAAAAATAAACTTTTTCAATGCGAGTCCCTGATTATATATAAAAAATAATTAATCACACAATTCCATGTAAACTTTAACAACTAACAACGTTATTAGAAAATTTTTTTTAAATAATACAAATAATTGTTGGCAGAAAAATTCATTGGGTTAAAATTGTTAATATTGCTAAAGTATGTAAAATATGTATTCAAATATGTACTAAAAAGTATTTAAATACTTTTACATGAATACCTACTAGTTTTACAATACTGTCGACGTACATATAAACCGACCTACGTAAAAAACAAACAATGATTATTTAAAAATACAAATATATTTAAATAAAAAATAATTTAACTTCTTATATAATTTTTAATTCTGAGTGAAGCGATAGATTTCGGTTTCATTAAAATCTTTTATTTTTCAAAAATACATTTATGGTATAATCTATAGGCAATTTCCACATTTTTCCGATAAGACCTTTGCAAACCCCATATCATTTTTTTCACCATAACGACCTCGGCATCCAAAAAAATTTTATTACTTTTAGTGAGCTCTTATTTCGATTTAAAAACAGTTTTGTGCACCAATTTTCTATTTTAGTATTTTTTTTACAAGAAAATTAAAATGTACAATACATCTATTAATCAAACCTTATCATTTTATTAACAAACGAAGTTTCGTGTAGTTTCATAGACCAAAACAAATATTGTTATAATTTAAAATATAAACAAATATAAATTAAATACCTAACCTAAATTTTAGAAGGAAATTTATTTTCTGTATTTTCTTCTTCAATTTTTCAATTTTTAAACTAAATAATTACGATTTTAAGGAATCATTATTTTCAATGATGTCTTTAAAGTGTCACATAAATTCGTTGAAATATGTATTTTTTTAGAATTATTAAATATTATGCTAAATACATTGATATACCTACCTAAGCAATATATTATAAGCCATATAATACCAATATTACGTATATAATTTTATGGAATAGGAATAAAAATAATCAAATACAGGTACGGCGTTAGAGGGGGGGGAGACGAGATGGTTCTCCAGCCCCCCCCCCAAATGGCAGTTCCATCTCCAGTCCCCCCAGAAAAAAAATACAATGCAAATATGTAATAAAAATGTTTATATTATAGCTGTACACAGATATATACAAATTTATATATATCTGTATACTGTAGATTCATGTAAAGAGAATACGTGTTACCACCATAGATACAATTTAGCTAGAATATATAGAAAGATAAACACATAAAATAGTATAATCGCGTGATAGTACATTTACCACAAATTTAAACTTTTATCAATTATGATAACGATTCATATTACGACTTTAATAACGTGTACTACTTACTAGCGTCAGGCAGGTTAGTTACTGTAATATTTTCATGTTGAGAGGATGTTCCAATCGCATTTGTTGTCTCTGTCTAACAGATATTATAGCAAAATCACACTACGCAGAATTGAAATTTTGGCGTTTAGGTTAAATTTAGAATATAAACACCTATTACAAAATTTAAAGCGAGGAATATTTTCGAGTGTACCTCATGGGAATTTTGTAAAATATCGTCTGACGAAAAAGTTAAAGCTATTTAAAAATATCAAAAACTAAAAAAACTTTTTTTTCTGACAATATTTTACAAAAAACCCATGAGGTTCACTCAAAATTATTCATCTCGTTAAATTTGATAATAGGTGTTTAAGCTCTAAATTTAACCAAAATTTCATAATTTCAATTTTGCGTTGTACAATTTTGCTATATTGCCAATTAGATGGACGGAGACAGAAAATGCGGATATAGCATCCTTTTAAATAATAATTGTTTTATTCGATAAACTATACATTTATACTACACGTGTAGTAGACAATGAGTAACGTGAGAAAAATTGATTCTTTTTTGGTCCCAGTTCATCAGAAATAAACAAAACATCAACAACAAAAAATAAAAAAATAAAGGTCAATAATGAAATCGAAAACGAACAATAGGAAGTTCAAAGTGACTATGATAGTAGTGATAGTATAGTCCTACATCGGATTCGGATGAAGATTGTGGACAAATAAACAATGCAATTATAACAGAAAAAAGAAAACTACAGCCAGAATTATTAAAACTAAAACAGGTAAATGATAATCAAGTTCAAAATATTTCTAAACTAGGTCCTAGTGATATTACTCATATAGTTAGCGATAACCCAACACAACCAATGTTAAAAAATTATCCACAAACCAAATTTGGAAAAGAATGGAGACAGTTTCGTCCTGAATGGTTTGCATCATATCCTTGGCTTGAGTATAGTGTACTCGATAATGCTTGTTATTGCTTTGCTTGTAGGTTTTTTTCGGTTTTTTTCTTCTGATTCTGTTAATAATTTGCCTTCTTATAAAATTGGAGAAAAGCTCTTGATAAAAATGCTGGAATAAAACGACATAATAAATCTTTAACACATAAAACTTGTATGATGAAGTGGGAAGGGTATAAAAACTGCAAAAAAACAAATTAATAGTATCTATATATATATTAAATGGGGAAAATGTAGCTTGGGACCAGTCCAATGTGTGATCTACCGATAAACTGCTATCTACGATAAAGCGTTGTAGGTAGAACGTGTGATCTACCGATAACATACCTAAATTTTACTCTATAGTGCTATACCTATATAATTATCGATATGATATGGATTTTACGACTGTATTGTATTTTTTTCTATATGATATGAATTTTACGACTGTATTGTATTTGTATCATTTAAACATTCAGTTACCATTTACTATTTAGCGTTCATTCGTGTAGAAAGAGAGGTAGAAATTGGTACAACGATTCACAGCGATCAGTGGCGAGCATATAGTTTTCTGAAAATAAAACCGTTATTATATTTCGGTTATTGCTGAGTTATTATTATTGACTGCTTGTCAAAATGTCCCTCAGCGTGGTAATGATGAAGGGAATGAGAGCATCAATAAAGGTATTTTTTTAGAATTACTAGAATATAGTGTTAGGAGAGACAACAGATTAAAAATAAAATAAATTCATAACCAAAAAATGCTAAATATACCCATCATTCAATTCAAAATGATTTATTTTATATAATGAGTAAATTGGTTATTAGAAACTATAGCAAAAGAAGTTAAAGAAGCAAAATATTTTGCTGTTATTGAGACTAAAGATATCAGTAAAACAGAACAGTTGTCCATTATGGTTTGTTATTATAATAATAATATAGTGAATGAAAGATTTTTAGGATATGTTGCTTGTACTAACTTAAATACCAAATCCTTTTTTGATTATATAAAAAAACATTATCTGATTGTGGTATAGATATTAATAATTGTATACCTCAAACTTATTATGGGGTATCAGTTATGAGTTGCAAACAAAATAGAATGCAGGCAATTTTCCAAAACCATGTTCTACAAGTGCTATACACTCATTGCTTCAATCATAGATTAAATTTGATTATAGTCAAATAGATTAAATTTGATTATAGGGGATGTTTGTAAAATAGAGCATTTTATTGCAATTTTTCAACAACTTTACAATTTTGTTAGTAGATCAACTGTTCATCCAGTATTCAAATAACTTCAAAATAAATATTTACCTAGGAAAGGAGACATTGAACTAAAAAGTTTATATGAAACAAGATGGATTTGTCAAATCACTGCTTGTATTGCAATAAAAAAAACATTTCCGATTATATTACTCTTATTGAATAAACTAAGTTTAGAAACAAAAAGTGAAAAGGGATTGGAAGCCAAATCACTACTAGTTCATATAAATTTTGAATTTATATTTTGTTTATATTTATTCTGTGACACATTTAGTGAAATGAAAATTGTGTCAGACTATTTACAAAAAGCAAATTCTGATTTGGGTTCTAGTTGTATACTTGTTGATTCACTAATTAATTACGTAACTGAATTAAGAAACATGCCAGAAAAATTTGAAACTCTTATGAAAGAAATCGAATTCTGTTCACAGAAATATAATATTCAGCTCCCTAATGAGGCAGTAAAAGAAAAAAGACATCATAAACTTCCTAAAGAATCTTATACATATATAACTGAATTACCAACTTCTGAAAATAGACAAATTAGTAATAAAAATGATGTAAAAACAATGATATTCCTTCCAGTCCTTGATCGAATGATTAATGAACTAAAAAGAAGACTTTCAGACAACAATGCAGTTTTAACAGGTATAAGTTCTCTCAACTCAAAAAGTGATACATTTTTAAATTTTTCAAATATTCAACCTTTGCCTGAACATTATAAATTAGATGTTAAAAGTTTAAAGTCTGAATTAAAAATTATTCCAAAAGTAATCAAACGACACGAAGAAAAAAATAATTCTGAAATTAAAACATTACTTGATATAATGCAATTACTTGAAAAATATAAATTGGCTTTTTCTGAAATGTATACACTATGCATTATTTCTATAATTATTCCACCATCAAGTGCTGGAGTAGAAAGAACTTATTCCAGCTTAAGACAAATTAAAAATTATATGAGGAACAGAATGACAAATAAGAGACTCACATCTAAAGCAGTTCTGAAAATAGAAAAATAAATAGCAAAAAGTTTGGATTTTGAAGTTGTTGTAGATCAATTTGCTAATGTTCATACACACCGAAGAATATTGTTGGTATAAATCAATAAAATTTAGCATTATTTTACTTATTAAAAATATAATTATGTTTAATTTTAAATAAAATAAAATACAAGAGTTTTATCCTTAATACTAACAGAAAGAATTTATTATTGATTACCTGTATATTATTATTACAACATTTGTAGTATTTTTATTTGTATTTTTAAAATTCCAGTTTAAACTATAAATTTATTTTTGTCACTGCAATCAATCTTTATTATTAATTTTTGAAATTGTGATCATAATATTATGTTATATATATATATATACAGGGATGGGCAAGTTACTCAATTAGTTACCTATAACTAGTTACAAATTACAAGTCACTCTTAAATTGTGTATCTAGTTACAAGATACTTTGGCAATGTGTAACTGATTACAAGTCACAGTTACATTTAAAGTTACAAGTTACTTATTTATTTATATTGATTTCTTCGATAATATAATGACACTACTAAATATTTGTTTGTATGTGGTATTCATGATAAAAATGTATTATTTATATTATAATATATTAGTTATAACTGAAATATAAAAGTATGTAGAAAGTAAGTAAAATTAAATGTGTATTAACATCGAAATTTATTAAAATTTTGGTAAAGAAAAATAAATAGTTCAGAGTATGAAATAACACATATGGCTTTATATCAATACCCACAATAGGCAATAATTATATCAATATTTTTTGAAAAAAAAAACCAAATTTTCATTTTGATTTGCATCTTTTATTAAAAGATACAATATAAATTGTAACGAGTTACATTTTAAAATTACTTGAAAATTATGTAACTCGGTTACGTAACTTTGATACATGTAACTGATTACTGCCCCCTGCATATATATATAACAATAATCTATACCTAATACTACTACTCAAAGCTCAGCCCATGTACAAAATGTACCTGACCCTACTTCGCACCACTAGGAAAAAATTCTGGAGCCGTCCCTGATCAAATATTTAAATGTTTAAATTTAATGCAAAAAATGTTCGATATTGTAATAAAATTGAATACAAAGTAATAGGTACATACTTAGATATATCACGTATATATATATATATATATATATATTTATATAGTATGTTTGTATTTTAATGTGTATTGTGTGTATCCACGTGTAAATTTAAATTATCAAAAAATATCATTATATATATATATATACATATATATATATATATATATATATATAAATCTTCACATATAAAACACCATAAAAATATGAAATACACACCAATACATTTTACATTAGAAAACACTAATTACACGTTTTATAATTATAAACGTTAATGAAAACATTTTTTAATATTATAAACCAAAAAATAGAAGTACGCATATGAATCACACTAGTTATAAATCGATCAAACATTATGTTATAAAGAGTAACCAAGGTCCGTGCCGCCAAGCTACCTACAACTGTTATTTTTCAATCAACAGACTCGATATTATTATACCATCAATAGCTACTGGTTGAATTCAGTGGTTTAACGTGCACGTATACTTACCAGAGACGTAATTACACGGGAAATTTGGTGAATGTATCCTCCCCCACTTATACGCTTTTAGTTTCTGAACGGAACGAAGAAGTTATTGGTAAATATTGGAATAATTTAGAAAGGTTAGGAGAGCTCAAAAACTTTTGTTATTTAAAACCACATCAATTAAATTTGAATTTTGAAACAATAATAAATTATCGTCCTTCAAACTTCTAATTTCTTTTTGATTTTTCAATTCTATTTAAAAAAATAAATGTTCACAAATCCTTTCTGACTAAAATAATATTCGTAATTTAAAAAATGTATGTCAGCAACAAACGTAAATACAAAAAAAAAGAACAAATGATGTTCATCTAGAACCTTAAATAGTTATTTTTCAATATGCATATTAATTAAGTTTTAACCACGATACATTATACAGTCTACCATGGTTTTAACTTATAATATTTTTTTAACTACCTAATCAAAATAATTAATTTTTACAAATCTTAAAATGTATTTAATTGTACATTTTGAAAAACAGGCTAGATGATGCTATTCTTTATATTATACATTTTGTTTTATCTTTCTATACTTTCTAATTTATATACCTAAATGATAAATATAAATAATCAAGCATGTCCACAAGATAAAATCCCAACCGAAGGAAGACCAAAATTCAAAGGCCAATGTAATATATTTAGTTAAGTTATTTTAGAATACTCTAGTTTCTAGTGGTCTAGTATTTTCATTCTAATATAGCATACCTACCCTATACTAAAAAAATAATCAACATTATTATATCATTACATAAGGATCAGAATATATATTTTTTTATTTTTTAGTAATAATTACTAATAAGTTCTATAATATTTATTTAAAAATCCCAAAGGGGAAAATCCGCTTACAGACACCCATTTCAGTTATCTGGTCTTTTATTAGTATTATTAATATAATCATAGTAGGTAAGTACCCTAAAACAAATTGGACCATATGCATCCTTGAAAAAAAAAATCAATAAAATGAATTTATATATTTTGCCATGTGACGCAACTATAGTTGTCAATATAAAAATGAGGTTTAACAATTTATTAAAATTTAATTATGGTGAGTAATTTGAAATTTAAAGTTGTATTACTTTCAGATTATTATATTATTATATTATTATTATTTAAATGTTAAACATTTCCGTGCAGGTACCACGTTTTGGAAATGCTTATATGTTACATCATAATAATAATTTCCCTTCAAACCAGCATGTAGTGCGATTCCATAAAATATATTTTCACGGCTATGCCATATTATATAAATAATATTATAGTGCTAACTTTTTGTTAAAATATCTTATATGCCCAACAACAGTGGCACACACGAAGGGGTGTCAGTCGACTCCCCTATAATATTGGGTAGTGGGTGGTAGACTAATATTATTTCAATATTTTGTTTGCAAACTATAAGATAAACTATGATGAATGTTATTTAAGAGGACGTCGCACCCTTTTACTGTCTTCGTCTATCTTTTGGCAATATAGCAAAATTACACTAGGTACTAAAGATCTGCAAGGGCCGGCCCTCAAAAAAGCCCGCCCCTTACTGAAATTGGACCGGGTCGGGCCTTAGAAAAAATAAAGGGCCGGACCGGGCTTTTTTAATTTCTTATCATTTTTTCCGGGCCGGGACTGGGCTTTTTTTTGTAAAATTTTTATCCTTGGACCGGACTTGTATTAGGTAGGTATAAAATAAAATATAATTATAACAAAGTCCACAGTTCGACGCTTACGCAATTAAATCTATTTATACATCATTATATTATCAATAACAGTCACTACTATAATATTATATGGATAGCACTGGATAGCATTATTATTTTTCACAGGGAGTACCAAAATAAAATAAAAATGTTAATTTGGAATATTTATAGAAAATTCGTCCGATTACAGATTGCTACGACACATTATGAGGGTAGAGGTTCTAAAAGTGCAAAGGTACAATATACGATATTTATATATTATGGTATCTTTTATAATATTTATAGGTAGTTAATTTATTATTGCCATTTTCAGTTTTAATATCCCGCGTACT
>JAIPRL010012394.1:0-12102 GCA_025469235.1 Pemphigus obesinymphae | reverse complement strand
TTGTATGTATTAATTCAATAAAGTATTATTTATTTTTATTTTTTAATAAATAAAAGTACCTATTGTACACAAATAAAAGACAATGTTAACAATAATAACAAAAAGCCATCAGGTACCTACTAAAAACAATAACTGAGGAAAAATACATAAATAAATTTTAATAAATGTTAAACTTTTATAATTAAAAATATTGATGAATATAAATAAATTACCACTAATAATATTAAATTTATTTTTCCGAACCAGCGTTTTTTTAGTTTTCAATGTCTAATAATAAGAGTTTGAATAATATAATATAAAAAGATAACTGTAATAATATGTATATTATACCTATCATCCTTATTCGTTTTTAAACCTCTATGTTGCACGTATCTCGTTGAAGAGTCTACTTCCTTTTTTTTCCAATTATTGAATTCTCCAATTGATAGGAATAAATATTTAATATATCAAAATCTAATTTATATACCTTGTACTGAAGAGAAATCAAGGAAAACTGTTTCCAACTCCATAATAATTAATAATTATGTATATTTAATTAGTACATAGTAGCAGTACACTGTACAATCTGATAAGTTGATAACTGATAAAAAAATAATATAAGATAAGAGGCGCTGTCTCTAGACGCTCGTCTTCATTCATAATACGAGTTGGACGAAAATATGTCGTACTGATATGGAATTAATGTCCGTGATCTGCTCGTATTTTGAGAACCAATCATTATCAAAATCGGTTGCATTGATAGCTCATAGTTGTTACTTACTTCCGATGTAGATTTCCTTAGGTATGCCGTGCGGTTGTTTTTGTTATTGTCGTTTACTGTACTTTTAATATTATTATATTTTAATTTTATATTAATTTTGAATTTTTATACAAGTGAAAAACATTTAAATAGGTATGACACATATTACACAGCAACCGTAATATTATTACAAGTTAACTTCATCATGTTCTAAAATTTCCTTCGACAATGTCTAATAAGCGTGTGTTTTACTTTTATAATCCGGACGTGGGCAATTTCCACTATGGGCCAGCGCATCCAATGAAGCCTCATCGTTTATCTGTCATACATAGTTTAGTATTAAATTATGGCCTTTACAATAAAATGAAAATTTATCGTCCGTACCGTGCTAGTGCTCACGATATGTGTCGTTTTCATCATGATGAGTACATAGAGTTTCTTCAAAGGGTAACGCCACAAAACCTTACCACGTACAGCAAATACTTAAATCATTTTAATGTGGGTGAAGATTGTCCTGTATTCGAAGGTCTATATGATTTTTGTTCCATGTATACTGGTGCTTCATTAGATGGAGCAATGAAGTTGAACAAAAACTGTTGTGACATCGCTATCAACTGGTCGGGCGGTCTACATCATGCAAAAAAATTTGAAGCGTCTGGTTTTTGTTACGTAAACGATATTGTAATTGCAATTTTGGAATTGTTAAAATATCACCCGCGAGTTTTGTATATAGATATTGATGTACATCATGGCGATGGCGTTCAAGAAGCTTTTTATTTAACAGATCGTGTAATGACTGTATCTTTCCATAAGTATGGTAATTGGTTTTTCCCTGGTACTGGTGATATGTATGAAATTGGAGCAGACCTTGGACGATATTATTCTGTAAATGTGCCATTAAAAGAAGGAATTGATGATTTAAGTTATTCACAAGTACGCAGAATACATTTAAAAACACTTATAATACCCTATTATTAAGAGTTTTATTTTTAATATGTTAATTTAAAAATAATTTTTAAATGTCTTTAATATCTTATGAAAAACATACATTTGTTTCATTTTAGTAACTTTGTAGTAAATCAAATAACTATAACTAAGTATAATCAAAGTTTGGAATGTTCACATGAAAACTGAATTCACAAAATCACATTCACATTCAATGAGTAATAAAACGATCACGAATACATTCTTTAAAAAATTGAAAGTGTTCATCTGGTCATTTATTTTTATTAATTAACAATTAACGATATACCTTTATATTTTTCTTATATTTAAAAAAACATTACAGATCCATAGAAACTACTTATCTATGTTGTTGAGGTGGACCCACGGAATACCTATTATATTTTTATAATTACATAGGTATCTACTTATCTACTTATCTATAGCAAAATATTTATCTAATTCAATTTAATTTAAACAGTAAAAACTAAAAACTATTTAAATTCCTTAAAAATATGTACGTTATTCAAGTCAATGTTCTATTTGAAAAACGCCAGTGATATTCTAGTCCTTCACATATATGAATATGAACGTGTGTTGATGAATGTCGTTCTTTCCAAACACTGAGTTTTACCTAATGAATAATTTATTAATGTATTCAGATTTATTTTTTTCATGTACTAAGTACCATTGTGATACAGTCATAAAATATAAATTTATAAAATAATATTACTGATAGGTACAGGACCATTTTTAAATTACTTCTACCTATTTAACATTTTTCAATTGTGAAATTGTTCTTAAGATTGTTTATACAGAATTCGGACAGAACCCCTTAAAAACCAGGAGTATAATGTCCTCTAAAACAGGGGTTTCTGTTTATATTTTTGTGATCAATTTTTGATGAGATGAATTAAAGTTTAATTGTTTTTTTTATATAATATAGAACAGAGATGGGCAACTGGCCACATCCGGTCTGGCATCCCTTTTTATCTGGCCCGCACTGCCTTTCAATATTTTTATCATCGAAAAATTGACTACAATTTACCTCAAATATAGTAAAAATAGCCAGATAAAGTATCTTTAAAAATCTTTTATAAATTTTAAACTTGGATATTAGTTCTTATCATAGGTAGGTATAAAATATATTAATTTATTTATTTCACATAATAATAAAAAATCAATTTAATATCTGACCCGCAATCATTTTAAGTTGTAAAAATTTGCCCTCTATATATTTTTAATCTCTTGATTTACTTAAATTATACTATTTAAACTACCTAATTGAAAAAATAATAGTTGGATATAGATACCTACCTACTTGAAAAAAATATTTTGATTTAAATGCTATGGGTATCTTTGAAATTTATAAACTATATTTATTAAATGTATAATAAAATAATCGTTGTAGGTATTCAAGCCTGTAATTCAACATGTGATGGATCTTTATCAACCTACAGCAATTGTTCTTCAATGTGGTGCTGATTCATTAAATGGAGATCGCCTAGGTTGTTTTAATCTCAGTACAAAAGGACATGGAGAATGTGTTAAATTCATTAAAGATTTAAATGTTCCACTTTTAACTGTTGGTGGTGGTGGGTAAGTACTTATTGTGGTTACTATTAGTATTATTTATTTTTTTGTGGGGGAAAGGCTTATATCATAGTATTTAATTGTATGTTAATGTTTCATATAGAGGTTCCATTTACACACACATTTTTGCTATCTAAAATAATATATTGGGAGAATACCTCTCATTTGGGCTAAAGTGATTGCGTAAAAACCAAACTTTATGATCATATACCTAGATAACAACATTATCTGTGTTTGTGTGTTGGATTTTATACATACATCAATTCTATAACTTTTTATAAATCTTGGAAAATTACAAAAAATTATAAATATTGAACACTTAATAATAAAAATAAGTGTGGTCATCCTATCAAAAAAATTCCGACGTACAAATAAGGATAATGACAAATCTTTATATTTAATTTTATAAAAAACGGGGCAAACCAATAAAACGAGTTAAAACAAAACTATACTCTGACCCAGGAGAGAAAGAACAAAGAAATTCTTTCATCGCTGAGTATCGGTTGACACCGTCTCATACTGGACCCTAACCGATCGTGAACTGTCAGTGTAAAACACCGAGCGTTGCCACCAGCAGTCGTGTACACATAGGTACAGTAGTATATTTACATTTTTGTACGTCTTACTGTTTAATTTACCATGTAGGAATGTTAGGTTGGTCCTTAGTTATAGAGGTCAAAACATTTTGTTTATATTTTCGTATGCTGGATGGACCTATATAATTTATAATATAAATATTCCATTAATTCTACAGGTACACTAAAACAGTTAATCCACTGACATTTTTACTCATAATCTTTTTTTTAGAAAATTAAATTACCTACATATAATTTTTATTTAAAAATGTCATCATATCTTCAACCGTGTATCATACGATACATCATGTACCGATAATCATGTATATAAATAACAGCAAAATAATCAATTTTGCCTAATAAACGAAATATTTTATATTTTATTATTTTTCTTGGAAAATATTAGATTTACAAGAAATATTGTAATAATCATTTTTAAAGACAACAATAATATCTAAATTAAAGATATTATTCATTTATATTCTAAGTGCTATACTTTTTGAATTAAACTAAAAAAAAAAAAAAAAAAAAACTACACTCTTTTGCAGTTTTTAACCGTTTTACGGCATGGGAAGGAATTGAGTAATCATCACCAAATTTAACAAAAATTACTTTCTTATAGTAATGAATAAAATGGCGGGGTCCTGGATCGAAAATTCTAAAGTTGAAAAATAAGGACCAGCCTAAGATATGTGTGTGACGTATACACGTCTTTGGGTAGCAGTGGTAGGAGAAAATAAGCCTCGCTGAACTCACAACTATCACTATCGATGCTCTAATCTGGTCGTTCTCTTGTGAGCCGGAGTATAGTAAGGTTGCTATTTGCTGTTCCCATGAAACGAAATAGAGGTAAATATTCAAGGAAATTAGAAAAGATGTAAAGAGCATGGAAAGGGGCAGAACAATGAATAATTCGAACAGGAACATATTAATATGGGTAAGAGTGAATAGTTCGTACTCGTTAAGAAAGGCCCCCGGCAGCAGACGAAAACTCATCTATAACGCGCAAGCCAGTATTATACAGTGTCACCCAAAATTACACGGTATACCTTGTACATACATGATAATAGTCAATAAATATTGGCGCTCTGTATGTTAACATAACATCATTCGACTGGCGTGGTAGTAAGGTAGAAACCGGTTACTGTTGACTAAATGGGGCTATTTCTTAATGTACGCAGGAGAATCAATTTTGGAGGAATTGAATGAATACTGACGGTATGCTAATGTAGAAATATTAAGGATATGTAGAACAAGTGTGTAATCATGATAATTATGTTAAGGACGAAGAATATTAAGTCTTTGAGCAATAATACATAGAAATTTTTTCTGAACTCATTCAACCATAGCACTGACTAGCACTAGTGGTTCGAACCTCAGAGAATATGTTGTAGTAGAAGACTGCTAGGTCTGTTCACTCAAAAATATTCTCTTATTTCTCTCTTTTTAAATTTATTAATAGATGTTTAAACTAAATTTCATTAAAAATACCATAATATAAATTTGGCATAAAAATTATTTTGCTATATTCACTATTTTCTATTATAAAGATGGAAACTTAATCTAATCACCTATACTATGTCCCAAATAAGTCTAGCCTCAGGCAGCAACCTACAGCAATGTGCTGTTCTATAGCTTAGAGTGTCACTCTAGTAGTTTAACTAAGGCTTTGAATCAAAAATCACCAGTTAAAAGCCATAACCTATATAACCAAATCATTATTCACAAAATCCAAAATTCAATTTTTTTTACAAAATCTGTAAAAAACTAAAAGAAACATTTTTATCATTGTATTTTGTATTTTCACAAATTGTGTTTGTCACGTGACAGTGCTAATGGCTAACCATAGAGGAAGACATTGGAGCCGTTGTGTATCTTTACTGTATAATTGTATATGTTATCAATGATATATGTATGATTATCTCATATTGTCTATAGTTTATCTCAATATTTTTAATTTGTTGCAGAATAGAACTTGCGTATAATATTTTTTAATATTTTATATGCAGTTATTTAAAATCTGTATTCAAAACTTTGAAAATTGAAAACGTTAAAAACCAGTAACTTAAAACTGTAACATCGAAAACACTGAAAAACATCAAAACCAGAAAAAATATTTTTGGTCCAAATCCTTGGTTTTAACAGTCACTGAGTATATTATTTCATATAATTAATATAATAATGTCATGAGTAATGCTCTTACAACTGTATAGTTAGTGCCGGATACAAAAACATTGGTAGCCACTGATGGCCACCAATTTGACGGTTGTTATAGTCTAATATTATCTAAATGAGAATCGGTTGCCACTTGAAGTTACACTTATGTGGGACAGAGTATAATATATTAAAATGATTACCTATCAAATATGTGTATAATGTATGTACCTATTTTACTAATGTGCATATTATTTAAATTTAGATATACTTTAAGAAATGTTGCTCGTTGTTGGACTTATGAAACATCTCTTTTAATTGATGAAGAAATCAGTAATATAATTCCTGATCATGAATATCGTGCCTACTTTGCACCTGACTTTTTACTACATCCTGAAGTTGTAACTCGACAAGATAATGCGAATAGTAAACAATACTTAGAACTTATTGTTAAACATACTTATGATAATCTAAAAATGGTACAGCACTCGCCTAGTGTACAGATGCAAAATGTACCTGGTGATGCACTTCCTACTGAAGAATTAAATGCAATTGCATTAGATGAAGCAGATCCAGATGTGCGACAATCACAAATTGAACTTGATCGAAGAGTTGACCCACCTAATGAATTTTACCAAGATGACAAAGATCAAGATTTTGATGAAAATTAAAAACATTTAATTGTCTAAAGTAGATTTAATTATTTTAGTAATGAAATGAGACATTTCATATATGTGTAGGCAAAAATTTAAGCAGAACAGGGTAGGGTAAAATATATAGATTTATTACCTGTATATTAAGTAATAATATCAATTAAGTAGTCATATTTATTAAAATTTAAGTGCATAAAAAAATGATTAAATAATATAGGTACATAATATTATGTAATGTATTACATATAAATATACATACAATATATTTAATGTAAGCTATATTTTGTAAGTTGTTATAACTTTAAAATAACATTTACAAACAATTAATATTTAGTAAATTAATAATAAGTACCGAACAAATTTTGTACATTAAGACTTAAACAAAAAGTAAGTGTTTGTTTATGTGTTATATTTTATCTTAACTTTTTATAAACTTTTATGATGGGTCCTATTTTTATCCAAATATGATATTGGTTATACGATCAATATATTTGGGTAACTACTTATGGTTCTTTAATTAAAACTTATATTTTTTATAAAATGCAGTATCTATATCATTTTTCTATACTCTTCACACTAAGAACAGTTGCTTGTTTATTCTTATGGGTGAAAATCAAAAACTTTACTGTATCGAGTTTGACCAAAAACTGTGGGTCCTTTGAACTGTATATTATATTCTTAGTTCTGTGTTAAAATTAAATTATACATCATATTTTATTATGTACATAACATTATAATATTAAATGTATATAGAGGATGACAAAATATCTCTGAAACCTACTAATTTGCGGTTGAATAATATAAATTATTAATCTTCCTCAAACAATTTGTATGCATGTTTTATACATTCTTGTATTTTTATTAAACTTGAAAGTATATCAGTAATTAAATATTTTAATTAATCATAAATTCAAATAAATTTAATATTTAATAAAACTGACAGAGGGTTAGGGATAATACATTATATATATATATAGATACATATATATTTTTTAAATTATATAAAAAAAGTTTTTGTACTTTTTATAGTTTAAAAATTTAACTATTTAAGGTACTTTTTATTTTTTTTAATGAAAATTAATGTAATGTATTATATTGTATATAAACTATTATAAGTACATTTTGTAAAATTAAAATTTAATTATTTTTATTTTGTTTTCTAAAATTGTAATTGCGGCACTGCCAATCCTGAATGTTAAACTGTTTATATTTAATTTATATACTTTTTATTATATTAAACTACCTAATGTATTTAAATATTCAAAAATTTTTTGTATGAATAAGCTATTAAATAATAAAATAATAATCAGGAATCATAAATATACAAAATTTAAAATGTTTAAAATTACATGAAGTAGCAAAAAAATATATTTTAATATTTACGGTTTATTTTATTAAATAGGTGAGATAAGGTTAATTTTTTTTTTTTGGTTTATTAAGATACCATCTCAATTGCATCCATATACTATTGGTTGAGAATCCCTGCAGTTTGTCATAAAAATAATAGGTGTTAATTAGAACAAAAAAGTTGTGTATGTAGTCACATTTTTTATTTTTATTTTTTGTTAATAACCTAACATTTCTTATTTTTATCAACTGGAGAATATCATAGAAATATGAAACAAAAATACATTATAAAGAACATTATCTAGCACCTTATATACAAATTTTTGATAATATGTTATTATTAAAAAAAAACTGAGCATTAAATACCCAATATTGTTATCTATCATGACTTCTAAATTTTGAGTGGAGTGATGACTATTAAATTTCCAATGATATGTTTTTATTATTTTAAAGTGTAAACAATCCATAGGCGCGCTACCTAAAGTTCAAGGGCTTAGTAATTCCGTGAAAATCATTTAATATTATGTTACATAACGCTTAGTTAGCTTACTTTACATTATATTATTTTTGTAGTTATTTAAGAAAAGTATGCAAAATAGCAATACAAATGATTAAACTATTCACACCCTTTTGGAAAAATTTTCAACATACAAAAATAATATAACTGCCAAAGTGCTGAAAGCAACCTCTCCCCCCTCATTTTATAGTCCTATCCACATTTTACATAAACTTTAAAAACTACTGTCAATTCATAGAATAGTAAAATACTTTCTCATGTTTTTTTCATAGTTTCCAAAAATATAATTTATGAAAGAACAGTTTAACGAATAAATTATGTTAAGTAATTTAAATTATAATTATAATAAGAATTGCTGATTAAACTGTTTATTTTAACGTATATTAATACATCTAATACAATTTATACATTCCATCATATAAATAAATTATAATATATAGTCAATAATGGATATATTAATAAATCAATTTCTGTTTTATTGTAGATAAAGAAATACAACAATCTTTGTGTTTTAAAATTTATTTCTGTATATGGAAAAAAATATAAATAAAATGTAAAATAACATATTTCTCTTAATATTTGTATTTATGAGGATATCACCAATGATTAAGAACAAAATTATCTAGCACCCTACATGGTCATTTTGTAATATATGCATTTATATTTATATGTATAAGATAAGAAACTAACTTTTGATTTTTTTTAAAAGAAATGAACTTGAAAAAATCAAAAAAAGGCTATGCGATAATGGCACTAGATAATGTTATCTATTATTTATTTTTCGTTTCATATTTCTAAAATGTATGTAAATTATAAGTTCTTAAAAATGATAAATGCTAACATGAATAGTAAAATAATTATTTTGCTACCAAAAAAAAGTGAGAACTTTGAATTATGATCTTATCGTCAGTTTTTTAAATTGTAGTTTATATACCATATTTTGAAAATAAGATTGTTTGTATTTCTCAATGGTTATAGAACATAATAGAATTAATTATTATTCGCCTAAACTCTGGCTTACAATATTATGGTTTATATTCTGGTAGGTATTTTTATTGGTACCTACCATAATCGCTGACCAACGATAAATTATGCAGTATGTACCTACTATTGGAAATGCAAAAATAAGTTTTATATTTTTTTTACAAAATAAATATCAAAATTGCACAATAATAAAAAGTGGTACTAACATGGGAATATTTTGAAATTGTTGAGTTTTTATTTTTATTAAAATTTCATAAGAATTGCCTATACTATACCCCTTAAAAACGGGTGTGTGGCCACATTGCAGTCCATTCTTTGGATTTTTTTAATATTTAAAACAATTAGCTTCATTCAAGGCCAGCCTAAATAAAAAATATGAAGATATTAAAATTAATAAAATATATATAGGTATATTTAGTTAACACAGAACATATGATTTAAATGCTATTGGTTGGATTATGATTGGATTTTTATTTTTGGAGAAATATGATTTTAAATGTGCAATTTTTAAATTATAAATGAGGCCTGGAATGTATAAGTAATGGTTTTACAATTTTGTGTTTTTTTTTAAATTAATAATTAGTTAATTATTTTTATATCTGTACCCAAAAATTATATTGGAAGGAGTACTCCGATTTTACATACTTTGTTTCTGTAGCAAATTGCATATAGTTGGTAGTTGGTACTTTAGAGAAGTAATTTTTCAAAAAAAAAAAAAAAACTTAAGAAAAACAACCTAAAAATTAAAGAAAAACAGTAATAGCACGATTTCCCCCCCCCCCCAATTTTGGGCTGTTTATAGCAATTTTAGAGATTTCGTTATACAAGAGTTAATTTTGGTTATTACTGAAGGTAATATAGGTACTCATAGGCGTGTTAAATATATACTCAGAATATATATATATATATATATAGGTAGCTGTTAAGTAGGTACTTATATTATATATTACAAGGATGGGTATCGACTAGTTAATAAGTTAAAGTTAAGTTAAAATGTTAGGTATGTGAGTAGGTATTATAACTTGTTTACTCAAAGTTAATTAAATATTAAAATTAATTTTATGAACTACAAGCTTATCAAATAGATAGGTACCTAATATTAGTTAAGATATCTGTAAACAATATAAGTTGTTATATAGGTACCTACCTAGTTAATTTATTTTTTATCAAAGTTCAGTTTAGTTCATATATTTTATAATGTGTTATTATGATATTATGATATAGGTAGTGTACCTACTATTATATTATATGATGTATTTATAAATGAGTAGGTAGGTACTATTTATATTGTGTACAAATACCCAGTGTCGGATCAACAGGATTTGTCACCCGGGGCAAAAATAATTGTAGCGTATTCTTATTAAAATTTTAATAAGAAAAAAATAAGGTCATTCGTCAATTTTTACCAAAATTTCTATTAAAAATTAAAATTAAAAGCGATAAACTAGACTCCACTTCCAAAAGTGGAACAAAAAGCTGCGTAAATAATTTTACATTTTGCGCCCCACCATAATGACGCCCAGGGCAAATGCGCCATTAGTACTTATAGGTACCTAATAAATAGTGGGTAATCATACTAATAGGTACTGTACTTCATACAATTTTTTATTTGTTTAAATAAAATAAGTATTATTTGAAGACTAGATTTATTATTGATTTATTTTTCACAAATTGAATTTTAATTTAAAATTCAATTTATTTCCCTTAACACGTTGAGTGCGGATGTCAAAGGGTATAGTCGACAATTCGACATACCTATACCTACTGTTCTCTGAGGCGGATGTCTACACGTCGTGGACATCGTTTTTCTATTTTCAAATAATGTATATTGTTATTAGACAGTTTATCTTTTGCTTCCGCACAGACAAGTTAAAATGTATAATATATTGGTGGTCGTTCCGGTTTTTTGGTATTTTTCTTAATATTTTGTTCTAATTATGTTGTAAAGCAAAAACCGTGTTTTTCTTGATTTTATCATTATTATTTGACTTTATAAACATTATTATTATCAAAATCGAGACGTATTGTCTCAATTTAGGAAATATTGTACGGATTACCTATATAGGTAATAATAATAATAATAAATGGCTCTACTTGTTATTTCATTGGCATTACCCATTACCTTTATATAGGTTATATATCAATATTAATTGTATTATATTTTATTATTTGTCATATCCTGTCAACCTTCCGTGATTTATTACGTTTTCTTATAAATTTACTATGAGTTTTATCTATAATGTGATAAAGTTATATACGTATTATTATATTGTATAATATAATATAGGTACCTACTATATAATATGGGTATATATAATATCATTGATTATATATAATAATATATAATTTTAGGATTTTAGGGTCAGAGTAGGGGTACATCAGGGTTCAGCTTTGAGTCCTTACTTATTTTCCCTGGTAATGGATGAGATAACAAAGGATATACAGAGGAAGGTACCATGGTGCATGTTGTTTGCAGATGATATAGTACTGATAGGAGAAAGTCCTGAGGAAGTGAATGGTAGACTTGAAGAGTGGAGGGAAGCTCTGGAAAGTAAAGGACTAAAGATTAGTAGGAGTAAAACAGAATATATAGAGTAT
>JAIPRL010012393.1:0-12102 GCA_025469235.1 Pemphigus obesinymphae | reverse complement strand
CGTCTAGCAAATGAGAACCTCTCTAGCCTTTAATACCTCTATTTAATTATGTTTAATGTAACTTTAAACTTTATAACTGTACCTTGGGCATCCGCCCGTGATGTAATTAAAATAAAATAAAATAAAAAATACAGAGGCTAAGTTTTACCTTGAATTTAAGCAAATATCATGTTGTGACTTATATATGTGACAGGCGTCGTATTTATGCACTTCACAATTAATTTCTCGATGGCACCCCTTTGTTTGACTTTTCCTTCTTAGAGATATTGGGTTCCGTTTATCTCGCTCTATGAATTTTTACCAACATATCAACTTCAATGTAGGAAAAGCTCTCAACGTTTTAAGTTTTAATAAACACATATCGGTGGTAATATTTAATTCCACCGTTTGTTTGCGCATAATCCATTTTATTATACTTCAATTGAATATAATAGAAAAATCGGTAATTATATGAGACCGATTTGTGAATTTCATGATTTAATTTATAATATTGTTAAAAATTCCAAAACACAAAACGTTAAATATATATCCATTCATTTATCCATTCATTCATTATTCATTTAATATGGACAGAATGGAGTTGAATACAAGCAATATATATTTTATTATTTTATATTTAAGTAATTAAATATACATTTTTTGGGAAAAATCACTTACAACATAGTTCCTTCTTTAATTTTCCTAAAATGATATTAACAAAATAGTTATAAGAATTATGATATATATCAATAATTATATTAAAAACATTAATAAAAAATAAAGTATTAATAAAATATTTATTAATCTAAAAATAAATGTATAAAACAAAATAAATAAAATTTAAGTTCAAATATTCCTACACAAATATAAAATTATTAAAATAACACCAAAACAACCGATCATTTTAAGTTTTTAAACTTAAACAATTTAAAATTTTATTTAAAAAAAAAAACGTGAATTAATTATTATATAGATATATATTTTTTCACAATATAATTAATATATAGAAAATCAATTTTCTATAGTCACATTATTGACAATTGCAGCCATTATTATGGAATAAATATTATATAATATATCAGAATAGGTAGCGATAAGAATTGTACGCATTTTAAAGACCGTCAATGAGATTAGATAAGTGTGCCATATTTCGTAGATAAATACATTTAAATTAGTTAAAATAAATTGGCGCAAAATCCCAAGTTAATGAAAAATAATTTTAACTAGTTAAATCTAAAATTAACATGCGAAAAATAAAAAAATCTTTACATTGTGAACTTGGCTAAAAAGTAAAACTTCTAATGTGCATGTGTTGTAATGTTAATGAAAAAATATAAGTTCCCAATGATATTGTTCTGGTCATTATTTAATTGAATTTTTCTAACTACCTACTACGCTGTTCAAGGTTTTACTTGATGAATTATATAATTTAATATAATATAAAATATATTATAATAAGTAAATAATATAAATTGTTTTTTTTTTAATTATGTATGATCCAGTACTATAATACAAAATTGAATTTTTGTAAATTGAGATAATATATTGTTTATTTTCCTTATTTATATTATACGATACGCTAAATAATGAGGTTGGAATTCTCTCCGTCTTATTAATTTTAATAGATTATTTATTAAAAAAAAAAAAAAAAAAATGGGTCTAAACGAAAGTCAACAAGAAGTGTTAAAAACATGATAAAAAAAAGAGGTGCCATAAAGGCAGCCTTAACACGAGTTCGCACATTCATCAACAAATTCAATCCAAGGAAAGAGGCTTAAAGTTCAGACAAGAAGAACTGCCACAAATAAATAAGAAATTTGATGATATTCAATGTGAAATTGAATTATTAGATTGTACCAATGCCGATGAAGCAGAAAGGGAGAGAGAAGTATTCGAAAATGAGTATTTTTCCATCAGATCCGCAATGCAAGAAATCATAGATTTAGTCATAACTCATCATTAAAAAACTCATCAGTCAATACAATTGTAACAAGTCACCGAGCAGCTCTCCCACCGATATCATTGCCACAGTTTAACGGCAATATTCTTGAATGGGAACTATTTTTTGACTGTTTCAAAGTACTAGTGCACAACGAAGATTATTACTCACCGGCGCAGAAATTTTCATACCTACGATCAACACTAAGTGAGCCAGCTCTAGACATGATTAAAAATTAAAAGCATTCCTATGTCTGAAGCGAACTACGAAGTTGCTATAAAAAGATTGCAAAGTCGTTATGAGAATAAGAGTCTAGTAATTCAAACACACATACGTAGTATCCTCGATTTTCCAAGTGTTAAAATTGCAATTTCAGGTGCCTTACAAGATATACACTCTCACGTAACCACACATGTCGCTGTGTTGGAGGCTCTAGGGCAACCAATAAATTACTGGGACGCTTGGCTGATAACCGTAGTTCTAAGGAAATTAGACACATCAACTATTCATTCATGGCAATTAAAGCGCACCACTACCGAACTACCAACTTATGCGGAACTTGAGACATTTTTGGCTAGTCAATGTGTTGCATTTGAGAGTTCAGAAACATGGTCGAATGCAACAGACGTCAGGAAAACAGGTTCTAGTAACCACTCAAAGAAATCATTACTGGTTGCAAAAGACGCTACAGAGGAAAAATGTGTCTGTTGCAATCAGACACACAAATTATTTGTATGCAGAAAATTTAAGGATATGTTACAATTAGAGCGATTTAAAATGGTAAGAAGCGCTCGGTTATGTTTCAACTGTTTGAACTCATTTTATATAGCTCCTTCCTGTCAATCGAAGTTCGTGTGTCATCGCTGCAAGGTAAGGCATAACACGTTAATCCATTTCGATAAAGGTAACCAACTAAATGAATCTAACCAGGTAAACAATGATCAACCGCCAATACAGAAAATCCCTACCAACTCTTCAGACAACCAGCAGTCCCAAGTGCAGTCCTGTTTAGCAGCAAGGTCAAATGATACACATGTATTCTTAGTAACTGCGGTAGTGCTTATTGCTGATAGGTATGGTGTCAAAAAACAATGCAGAGCTGTGTTAGATAGCGGATCACAGATAAACTTCGTGTCGAAAAGACTAGTCAGCATTCTTGGATTATCTCGAAAATTAGCAGATTTGCCCATCAGTGGAATCGGTGCAAATCGTGTACACTCAACCACAAGTGTCACTCTGTCATTAGAATCCCGCCTAAGACATTTTAGTATAGCTTTAATTTGTCATGTATTGCCAACAATTATCGATAGTCTTCCCCAATGTCCTATCCAGTTAAAAATCCTAAAAATACCTAATGACTACTTGGATGAGCTGACTGACCTAGCTTACCTTACATCAGGCCCTGTGGACTTGTTAATCGGCGGAGGTATTTTCTTTGATTTGCTAGAGGCTGAACGTGTCAGCTTAGGACAAGGTTCTCTTTGTTTACAAAACACCAAACTTGGCTGGGTGCTAGCAGGAGAAGTTGGTGCAGTATGTCTGTTAAATGTAAACTCCGTTGGTCAACCAATTGAAGATCAATGGATATCCACGAATATGGGAAGAGAGCCATCTTATGGCTGTCATTCAAAAGGTAATAAGAAATGCTTAGAAGAACAGGAAGCTGCAAAGCATTTTATAGAGACAGCAACTCGTGACGAACATGGCAGATTTTTTTTAAAGCTACCTCTCAAACCGGAAATAAGCAATCTTGGTGACACATTTAACATGGCTTCTTGTAGATTTTTGAGTGTAGAGCGAAGATTGCATAAGAATGAAGCATTAAAAGAAGCATACATATCATTTATGGAAGAGTATAAGAAAGCAGGTCATATGGTAGAAGTAATAGAAGACATTAAACCAAATAGGCTCTTTTACCTCCCACATCATCCGGTTTTCATAGAATCAAGCTTAACGACCAAGTTAAGAGTCGTATTCGATACCTCAGTGAAGAGTACAACAGGAATTTATTTAAATGAAGTACTTTTCAAAGGGCCTACGGTGCAAGAAGAGCTTTTTGATATATTGGTACGATTTCGAAAGCATCAATATGTTTTAACGGCCGATGTAGAGAAAATGTTCTGGCAAGTGGCTGTGGCTATTCAAGATCAAGATTTGCAGCGCATAGTATGGCGCTCTAGACCCAGTGAAACTCTTCGATCGTACAAGTTAACCACAGTAACCTATGGAACTACTTCAGCGTCGTACATGGCTACCCAGTGTCTAGTAGTATTAGCGCACGAACAGGATCAGTCATACCCGGAAGCGTCAAGAGCAATAAAGCGCGACTTTTACATGGACGATTTAATGACGGGAGCTGAGAGTATTGAAGAGTGCGTAATACTACAAGAACATATTAGTCTCATCCTTGATTCTGCCCAATTACCACTCCGTAAGTGGTGCTCTAACTCAGAGGAAGTACTTAAAAGTGTAGAGTTTAGAGGAAAGAAGCCATTATACGTAATTCACACAGAGACTGAGGATGTGGTAAAATCGCTTGGACTTTGCTGGAAGCCAACTAATGATGAGTTCGGATTTCAAGTCGTGCCTATACCGAAAAGAGCTCAAGTCACAAAAAGAATCCTGCTCTCAGATCTGAATAAAATAGTTAACCCGCTCGGATTTTTAGCTCCCGTGCTAATAAAAGGTAAAATATTTTTACAACAGCTTTGGCAGCTCAAGATAGGCTGGGATAATACCCTGCCTAATGAAATGAAAATCAGATGAGAACTCTTTTACCAAGAGCTTGAAGAGCTTGGATCATTACCCATCCCCAGAAAGTGTAAACCATACATCAGCAAATCCATTGAGTTGCATGGATTCAGTGATGCTTCTCAGGAGGCATATGGCGGCTGCATATTTGTGCGGAGCAAAGACGACGATGGAAATTTGCACTCACATTTACTATGTGCCAAATCAAGGGTTGCACCCCTTAAAGGTGCTACGATACCGAGAATGGAGCTTTGTGGAGCTTTAGTTCTGGCAAGACTAGCAGAAAAGGTAGCAGCAGCTTGGAGCTTAGACATTTCTCACTTTCATTTTTGGACGGATTCAATGGTGGTATTAGGGTGGTTGAACTGTCAAGTTAGTAGATTCAAAATTTATGTGGCAAACCGTATTGAACAGATACTGGAATTCACTCAGGTAGGACAATGGAGACATGTAGTCACAAACGAGAATCCAGCAGATGTACTTTCAAGAGGAGTGTCACCAGCAGTACTAAACAAGTCAACCATATGGTGGAACGGACCGAGATGGTTGACTGAGCATCAACGTTGGGAGAGTCCAAATCATCTTTCTGTGGACGAAGAGACCTTACCAGAGATTCGCCAGGTTAAATTTGTATTTGCAACCGTCAACTCCGAAAACCAATTAATACAAGCTTATTCGGACTGGAATCGATTAATCAAAGCAAACGCCTGGATGGCAAAATTTGTGGAATTTCTAAAAGCGAAACGTTCCGTACAACAAAATCGTACACTGACAGTAAAGGATTTACAGGTATCCAAATTTGGGTTACTCAGAGGAGCTCAAGAGGACGCATTTGAGAAGGAACTTGCATGTCTGAGTAAAGGAGTTAGTATACCCCATAAGAGCAAGCTCAAGTCGTTAAGCCCATATTTGAAAGACGGACTAATTAAAGTCGGGGGAAGGCTTCAGAACTCAAACGTCCCATGTGAACAGAAGCACCCGTTTGTTTTGCCTTCGAATAATCCAATTACTACATTGATTTTTAATGACTGTCATAAAAAAATGTTGCACTGCGGGCCACAGTTATTACTTGCAGAGCTTAGGCAAACATTTGGGCCTATCAAGGGAAGGGTCACAGCCCGTATTATTACGAAAAAATGTGTAATATGTATCCGTGCTAACCCCTCATTCAACGAACCAGTTATGGCGCCTCTCCCTAGGCAACGTGTTCAGCCTACCCGCCCATTTAATGTCTCTGGTGTTGATTTTGCTGGGCCATTAATAATTCGAAGTGGGATTCGTGGGAGACTGGGTAAAAAGGCTTGGATAGCAATATTTGTATGCTTTGTTACTCGGGCAATTCATATCAAAGTTGTAGAGGATTTAACAAGTAGTGCTTTCATTGCGGCATTTCGCAGATTTATTTCATGAAGAGGCAAACCCCACACTATATATAGCGATAATGGAACAAACTTTGTGGGAGCGAACAAAGAACTAGCAGTGTACGTGAGCAAATTAGACCAGCAGTTAGCATCAGAAGAATTGGAAATTTAATCCTCCCTCCGCCCCTCATTTCGGTGGATTGTGGAGAGTGCGGTGAAGAGCGCAAAGCACCACCTTACCCGAGTCGTAAGAGGCATGACGTTAACGCTCAATGAATTACAAACATTGTTCTGCCAAATCGAAGGTTGTTTGAATTCTCGACCACTTGCACCTATTAGCAGTGATCCTAATGATCTTGAGCCAATAACTCCAGCGCACTTTCTCATAGGAGGACCAATGTCGTTTCAGTCAGAACCCGGATTTGGTAAGATGGAGGTAACTCATTTAAAAAGATGGAAGCTAGTGCAGTGTATGCTGCAAGGCTTTTGGAAAAGATGGCATGGAGAGTATCTACCTCAGCTTCAAGTTAGGAACAAATGGGTATCGGAAGCCAAATCATTGTGCATAGGTGATTTAGTAATTATTAAGGAGGATAATACACCTCCAACAAAATGGAATTTAGCAAGAATCTTTAACACACACCCTGGGAAAGATGGAGTTATTCGCGTTGTTACACTAAGAACGACAAATTGGACAAAACTCGATTTGCCTGTTGTGAAATTGTGCCGCTTCCCAGTAGAAAAACAGGACTAGGTTGAAAACAACAATTTTCAACGGAGGGAGGATGTTGACGCCGAAGACCGACTGTCCAATGCGCCAAAACGACGACCGAATTAAAGCCGACCGGTCCCACACACACACACACGCACCCTAGTTAATTAAGTTTATCAATTATCGTAAAAATAGTTAGTCTTGTTGTGATCAACGTCGTGTGACACACCGTCGTTGTTGGTCGTTGTGCCACACGTTATTTTAATTTTCGCAAATCGAAATATTGTACTTTCGCGGTGTGTAAAATTTGGTTTTATATTTTTGTCTCGCTAATCGAGTACATTTTACGGTATCACGAATCGCGTATATTTTATAGTTCAGCTCTAATAGATAACATATATTATCGGCTCAAATAGCCAAAAATTATTATTGTATATATTTACTAATAGTTGTGTGTGTGTAAATTATTTTTGTTATATTTGTGTGTACGTGTATTTGTATTTATTTAGGATAGGTACGTAGCGGCTGGCCAGTCTGCGTCCATATTATTATTCTGTGAGTACCTATCTCATTATTATTATTTATTTATTTATTTATATTATTCATTATTGTGAAATAGTTATCGGCCTAAGCACAACGCCATTAATTTGTTGAGCCAGCAGGGCTATTTTTTATATATTTATTTTATTGTATTTTCGTTTTGTGTTTAGTGTCAATTTATTTACTCTTTGTGTTGCTGTGATTTATTTCTTTATTGATATATTTTATTTGTACCAGCAATACATGAGATCTTAATTACCTACCAGAGTTACCATTTTTACTAGTTTTAAGTCACCTGTCCCATAGATTTTAAGTATATCTACACACCAACACATATACACACTGTACACACTTTTCCATCTACATAGACCCTAGTTTACCTCGGCGATCCCGATTAGGAACTCTAGGGTTCTATTCACACATATACACACTGTGTGGCCGACCGAGTCGGTTTAAATAGCGTTTAAGTGGCGCGCACGAAGTATTTTTGGTGTCCGGTGTGCGCGTATTATTATTATACGCCGCCGGCCCGAACATTATATATATATATCATATCATCTATTAGAATGGGACATAGGTTATGTTGACACATTCCATTCTTGGGTGTGGTGATACACACACAATTGATGGTTGTATTATTGATAGTATATATAATGTATATATATATATATATATATATATATATTTATATAGATAATTAGCTGTACGTTCGGTATAATGTTAGATATAGTTATTATAACAGTCGAGCTACGCGACCCGTTGCCATTGTATGTTCTTTATAATATACCTACAAATTTTTAGAATATATATTTTTATTTATAACTTAAATTTCTTATTCTGATATAATCTATTTCATTCAACAGGTTATGAGCCCAATATCCGGACATTGTTTTAAATAGGAATTTGTAATATAATCGATCGTTGAAAAAAATCGAAGTGCGTTTGCATAGTAAGTGCGTCGATCGTATAAAGTCAATAAAACGTTCAACACTTTGTTTATATTATTATTATTTGTATGTCAATAAAGTGTTAGGTAAATAAAGAATCACTATATCAATGTTATCATTTAACTTTCACGTACACATATACAACAACGGAAATGTGTATCTTATTATACATTTTTACAAGTATTTTTCGACGTACGATAGAAAGATTGAAATCTGACATCATCTTGCATTAACACATCAGCGACAACAAAAAAACGACAATTAATATTATTTTGTATTTATGGATGTACCCAAAATCTTCTTTTATTTTTTTTACCGTTTCGATAATAAAAATATAATGCAATACAATCGTCATCTTCAGAAGACGACATGTTTGCAACTGAGCAATTTTAGTTGCCGAAACATCACCTATAATATGCAGAACTCACGACATGAGGTCGTATGATAATTTACAAAGCAACTGGTTTTTTAATTCGCGTCGACGTCACTTCGCATTGCGTTGTGTTGCCTTAGTGGAAGAACGGCCTAAGTAAAAGCTGATTGAAAATAGTTGAACTTTTTATTTCAGTTTTATAAAATTTTCTGAAATTAAACAGTTTACACAAAATAAGCAAGATATGTAGTTTTGATTGTAGTGTGAAAAATAGTTGGCAATGAAAGATTATAATATGTATTGTAATTTGTTTATCTTTAGTACGAATGTTAAAACATCTAAAATATGTGATTGGAAACGTGAAATTTCAAAACAATAAAATTAATATCTATTTAAGTTAAAATATAATCAACTTTTTTTTAAATGTTTTATTAATTTTTGACTCAACAATTACTAATAAGTATTAAAGGAGCTGTAGAAATTTAAAAAAGTATGAACACAGTTTAATAACGTTAAATTTAGTGTTTAGCATTATTTTAACCATTTATAGTTACAATTTAATATTAATTTAGATTCAGAACATAATTAGGAATGTAGTGATTTTACAACATAGTTTCGAGTATAATACTATGGGGATAAGAATAAATATGGATTCAGGGTGGTAGACCAAAAATGAAGAACCAATATCAAATATAACGGTCAAATTAAAGATTATTTACATTGGCATACTTTATGATGACATTGAGTATTGTCATTTGAATAAAAAAATAATATATAATATTATACTATACTAGATTATGAACTTATTATATTATTTTACTCAGTGTCACTGTGCGTGCTGAAAACTGGACTAGTAGGAAAACGTCTACACAAAAATAAATATTTTTATTTATATTGCACCTTACATGTAGGCAATTTAAGATTGTAATATGTATGATGGGTAGATGTAGTATACGCCATTGTTATAAAATAGAAACTCTTGAAAGTTGGGCCGGAAAAATGGCTTTATAATATATGTTAGGTGTCAGCAGTCGACTCCGAAAAGGAATAATCAAAAAACCCTTTAAGTCCAGCAACTACACATACCCGAGAAATCGTGTAACGGGTCGCGTGTTATTATTCACGTGACGTGAGGAAATGAGGATAGGATACAATAGAAAAATTACAAAATTATAATCTTAAATAATAAAATATTCAAGATTGATCTCCGCACGGTTAGACGATATCTATGATGGTGAATACTTCTGAGAATAATCGTGTATAATTGAGAAAAAAATAATTACTCACTGACACCTTATTATGAGCTGGAACAGATTTGACACAGCAACGCTGACAGTGAATAATTTTACTCACCAATATCCTAGTATGTACCGAAAATTGTGGTTTGCCAAAATTCAAAACAGAATAGCCGACCAGGAGTGTCTTTATTTGGTTTCAGAATGCAACGGGTTATACAATAAATGGACTACACCCAGTAGTATAAAATAAAATAAATGGTAAAGTATTACTACAACAATAATTTTCATGTGTACGGCAACCGACAAAAATATTATGTTTGTATATATTGTCACAATAGCAAACACCAAAAAAAATAAAAATAAATAATACGAAAACATAGGTACACGATTAATATATGTGTCGATGGGATCTAGTGAACGAACTGGTAATATTGTACAGCTAACAGTTTTAATAATAATAATAATAATAATAATTTTAATATAGGTATATATAACAATAATAATTATGAAAACAAAAAAACAGATATGGTTTCAAAAGTAATGGTATAATATAATAATAATTAAGATGGTGTAGAAAAGCCATTAAATTAGAAGAGAACGGGAACAAGTAACAACGGCCTTCTAATCGCACATTGATATGGCCAATATTAAAATAACTAAAATTCGCTATATACATAGATATAAATAAAAACCCAATTTCTACAAAATAATTTGTTTTCATTTAACAAATACGTATTTCGAAAACAATATTTTCATCTTCAATGTTCAACAACTACTGTTGTAAAAACCCAATTTTTATGTATATCAATAAAAAATTCTACAAGTGACACAACACTAATGTATCGTTATAAAGAATTTAATCGGCGCAAACAGCTATCCGATTAATTAATTTGATCGTATTATTTCTACTACTCTTATCTTTGGCATTCGTAGCTGATCGTAACAAGATTATGTAATGATAAAGTAATGCCTTCATTATTTTCAATTTTCACTATGGGCGTTATATTCTGTGGTATGTAGTAAGTATGCATACAATGTAATCATATAATCATTAAACATAGTGGTCATATACATACACCAAAAGAGATTACCAGTGTTCGGAATGTTTACTTAAAAGTTGAATTCGCTCACGTTCTATATAGCAGAAACGAGTCGCATTCATGTATCGTTCACAAAATATAAATAAAAACCCATGAATGTGCGTTCACGAATATGGTTCTTTCCAAACACTCGATTTAGCCATTGTATAGGATTTTCGAGGTTCGATAAATCTATTTGTAAAGGTAATAATAACGGAAATCATCCATTTGTATCACAAACTAAGATCGAAAATCTTGACACTTATGTTGATGAGTGAACAATTCAGTTCATACACTGATTACATTGGATTAGCCGAATGATCTATAAATTGTGTGGTAAGTATACAAACCCAACGATATACAATATGAAGAATTGGTAACATGTAATTGACCTATTATAGTCCAAGTAAAAATTGTTTAAAATGCTGCTGATATTCCTTGATTGTTTAATATTCGTAAACATTTAGAAGGAATTGCATTATCCAAATAAGATTTAGAAAAAATGATATATCCAAATAAAATTGTTCAATAATATTCAGTGATATATACTGTTTCGCATATACATCGTTTGGATCTAAATTAATTAATTGTTCAAGAATTAGATAAATATTCCCAATTAATATGATTAAGTGTTTATAAATGGATCATTTGCATTTGAGAAATATTAGGGTATTGTGTTTATTTTACATTGAGATAATTTATTTACTTTTATTTATATTTGTTCAATAATTTCCTTAAAAGGATTAAGGAATATTACCAAAAATTACGGATAATAGTTTATAGACCAAGAAATAGTATTTTACATAACTTCATTTAGAATCGTTTTTCGAATACAATTTTTTAAATCTCTAAAATAATAATACTATAATATCTTGTCCAAAAACTGAAATGATATTGTTCTTTAGAATAAAATAAATTGGTAAAATTAATTTAAAAATCAATAATCAGTAGGAAAAATGACTTATTGGAGTCCCTATTTAAAAAAAAAAAAACAGTTCATACTGCACAGAGAGGTAAATTTTAAACAACCGGGGAGAAAGATGTTAAAATGTATGCTGTTGGGAACAGATTTATCATAAAACCCGAGTTATCGCGCGTCCGCGCGAATCAGACAGTGCGTACCCGCCGTCGTGATAAAAGCACTGTGCCGCCCCGTCGGCAACCGGTTTTTCGGCGACGACCG
>JAIPRL010012392.1:0-12106 GCA_025469235.1 Pemphigus obesinymphae | reverse complement strand
AGTAAGCATTTTAAATAATTTTTTGGAACCTATAAAAATACCGGTATTAACTGGAACCGGAACCGAAACCCTAACCCTTAATTTTTGAAAAACCGGAACCGGAACCCAAACCTTTAAAAAAAAAAAAAACCGAAAACCAGAACCGGAACCAGAACCGAAAAAACCAAAAGGTACCAGTCCCTGCCTATAACTACTCGATCTCAGTTGATTAGTATTATGAGATATATATAGGTAGGATTTTTAAATTTTCCAAAGAAAAAGTACATATTGGACGGGAAAGTAATAATATTTTGAGGAAGATAAGGTGTAGGTATGTGAAGTTTATATACAGCGTGATGCAGGAATTTTCTTTGGACCTTTTTAACCATGTTACAAGCAGTAGGTACCTACCTATATAGTACCTATAGTAGTGGGAGGATTCCAAGGAGCATAACTTATTATGGAAAAAAAAAAATTAGGTGCCTACCTTAAATGGAGTGACCAGTTAGAATTATCAGTTTATATATAGGATGCATCCAAGAATACTTTACAAAATATATATATATATATATATATACATATATTACACAGGTTATTTCTGAAATCAAAACACAAATTTCGTACACGTATAGGTACCTCGTCGGTGGAGTGACCCAATGACGAAAGTTTTGAAATTTTTTTTCTACCTTTAACACCTAAGTTTTTGAATTTGTATTCATTGCGTTTTAATATAAATATGTAGAAATAAATGTAGGTATAGGTAGGTAGGTACCTACGATATTTCCTTGCGAAATTCTCATATTATAATAGTAATTTTATATATCATTCGATATTATATATCACATCGCATTTTCACCCGTTTTGGACCGTTTTGACGCTTAGTGTCGCCTGAAAAAAAATGATGGGTTAAACTTAGGTACCTATCTCAACTTTCTCACTTTCGAATGGTTAGGTTATTTATTTAATGATATATTTTTATTTACGTTTTGATTTTTTAAAGTCGATGAATATTACCCGAGTAGGTATAATAAGCATTCAAATTTAATATGCAGCAGAGTGGTGAAGTAAGGTGCCTACTATAGAAAGTATAGGTACCGCGTTGTCATTATCATCGTATATTCCTATTACACGCTATTACAGTTCTTCTGCATTCCACCGCGTCTTAAATTAAAATACTTGTTAGGTATTTGGGTAATATTCATCGGATGGGCAAAAATCCTTATAAAAATATGTTCTTTAAGAATTTATAACTTAAATCATAGGTTGCCATTTGAAAATCAAAATTTGATAGGTGTAGTTTTAACAAATATGGAATGGTCTAGGTTCTTATACTAATAGTAAGCTGCGTGTTGTATAAAATATGTGTACCTATACATTTTGACTTCTGCAGTAGGTGATTAACTAATGACGGTTATCAGTTATTTTTTTTATACATAATCAAAAAAAAAAAAAGGCTCTGGGAGGGGATCTATCCCCCTCATCCCCCCTTAATTACGCCCCTGTGTACTAAATATGTATAGGTATATTTCAAACCTGACCAATCTACACGGTTACGTTTTTGATACGTCTATTTGTGACCAAATTAAGTTTTCATCAACATAATATTTAATATTATTATAATATTTTATTTCATTGAATTCTGTAGAGGCTGCATATATTTGTATTTAATCATGATCGTTAACTATCAATAATGATAAAAAAATTTAGGTACTGAGCGTAACGAGAAATGTATTGATTTTACAATGATGTGTTTTTAATTTTTTTCATGTATGTATATTGTATGTATACCTACAGTCTTTCCCGCAGAAGGAGTAATATAAGGCAAGAACTTTTTGATATAGAGGTTGCTGATTGGAAATTCGTACTAGTTTGTACTTTATGAATGATAATTTTTTTTGATTTTCTAAGTAGTTTTCATAAGCGTAACAAAAAAGTTTTATAAACTAGAAAATAGTTACTTACCTACTTACTTTTAAAAAAATATATAGGCGATAAATCGTATACGATTAAAAAATTACATAGGTATAGTAAATTTATTTATAATAGTTCTATAGTATATAGAAAACATATACGTACAACCTATATAAGTATAGGTACCTATTTAGTAGGTACCTACACATCACGTGTTACATTTGCTTCTTCAAATTGCTCACATAGAAAGAAAGGGTTTTATCGTAAAATATATTGAAATAAGTATTATTTAAGAGGTCTTTTAAGATTCAATACGTAGTATTAATTTATGACATTGAACTAGGCACAAACTTTAATTTTCTTTATAAATCTTAATTTTAGCTTAAAATGTGCATTTTGAAACAATACTAATTAGATGGTGTAAAAAAAAAGTCAATTTTGAAAAGAACTGAATTTTCATTCTCGAGTTGGCGAAATATCGTAAAACGAGAAGTGCTAAGCGTTATTTTCAATATATCTTGTTATAATATATATAGAATATTATAATATTATTATGCTGTTATAAAATAAAGTCGTAAATCGTGGGATGGAATATAATGTGTGCGTTAGGAAAAGATACTTGACGGATAAAGCGATCGAGGGGGGAATAAAATAATTTCATTTTTACTCGTTTATATTTCTATGATCTATATCCGCTTTTTAAAGTCTGCGGCTTATATATATATATATACGCTGTCCTGTAAATGAAGCGAACAGTCGTGTAAAATAAAACCGATAAATTCGCATATATCGGGGAGTAGAAAAGATATAAAAATAAAGAAGCCAAAATAAATAAATAAACCCTGGGTTGGGTAATAAAAATCTGATAAAATCGAAAGGGAAAAATAACTAGTAGGTATATGATGAAAACGTGCTGGGCAATATCCGAATGAAATTGTCACATCCCCTTATATATTCTTTTATATATATATATATATTATTATTATTATTATTATTATAGTTTCTATACATAGAATTCATTTCTATAACATAAAAATCATAAAGTATAATATTTTTATACACAAGAGTCAAAAATATTAATAGTAATTTTCTATATACGCGGTTGTCTACAATAAGATGACGTAGTTACACACTCGATTTTTTAAATGTTATGTATATATGCAATTTCATTATAAATACATTGAACCTAAATCCAATTGAAAACAAGGAACTTTCAATTATATAGAAACATTAGATTAAATCCGGTATAAGTTCTCCGGTTCTCCCACGGCGGCGTAAGACTGACAATAATAATACGGAGTGATGGGCAAATTTGGTTAGACCAAGACTGTACTAGAGCTAGCAAGACCAAGACCAAGACCAAGACCAAGATTTTACTATTTCATATCAAGACTGAAATAAAAATTTATGCAAGACCAAGACCGAGACCAAGACTTATAATGCAAGACCAAGACCAAGACCAAGACTTGACTGTAAGACTCTTGCAAGTCTTGCTTTTAAATAAAATAAAAATTAATGAATTAAATACGTTATTTATTACATTTTTTTTCTTGGTATACATTATTTATAATTCCACGCCAAATCTACAGATTTCTCGTAATACAATCATCAATATCCTATTGTAATATTTTCGGAAATGATTATCGTTTATCGAATGTATGGGTAAACAGATATTCTACTATTTCTTGAAAGTTCGGTGTTATCGGACACAGATACCTACCTAATTATTTTTTGTGAATGGAGGGGGGAATTACCCCCATTACTCCCTGTATCCCCCCTTGTGCGCGTATAAATAAATTATTTATTCTTATTTATAACTTTGGTAAAAAAAAAAAAAATCAAGGCTGCAAGAATTTTGCAAGACCAAGACCTAGACCAAGACCAAGACCAAGACCAAGACCAAGACCAAGATTGAGTTAACACGACCAAGACCAAGACTGAGTAGACAAGACCAAGACCAAGACCAAGACTGCCATGGTCTTGGTCTTGGTCTTGCTTTGTGCATCACTAACGGTTCATTCCGTATATAGAAGGGGAATTTCTTACTACTATTTTGAATATTTTACCATTTTATTTATGTTCGGGGTCAAATATTATATGATTTAAACTTGATGGTTTTTATATTGCCGTTACTAATATTATACGTATGATTTTTTTTAACACCTAATTAAAATTAAAACGAAATATATGTTTACATTATAAACAGATGATTGATGGTGGTCCGAGCATTCTATTTTTTGCGTGTCTGATGGAAATAATCAATGATGTCGTCAAAATGGTTAGTCGTGTTCTATTTTTATTTTCGTAAATAGATAGCATATATTTGGTAGTGGTTAGTTATAGTTAGTTAGTTAGTTAGTGTAAGTTATATAGACTAAATACAATATTATACAATAGGGACACACATTTTATACATTTTTTTTTTTTATAGTGAGAATTTCATTGTACTAACAATCTAACTTATTCATATCACTTCGTAAATATGTAAGCTAAAATAATTTAGTTAAATTCTGTCTCTTAATATTGAACCATAAGTCAAAATGTAAAATAAAAATTTCGTGTCAACTAACCCCGAGATTGGGGTTAGTTGACACATATACTTTGGGGCATATTGACACAAAAATTATAAACATTTTTATTTATTAAAATAAAATTTTTATAGTAATTTTAAAAAACTATAAAATAATAAAAAAATAATTTGATTACAATTAAAAATAAATTAGGTATGTAATGTCTAAAGAAAAATATTTTTAATTTAATTAATGTAACTTTGAAAATAATACTTAATATCTTAATATCGTAATATCAAGATATCTTTCTTGGAACTTTTGGTAATTTATGTAGGATATATATATATATATATATAAACTTCTTCTTATAGATTTTTTGTGCACAGACATGAAAATTAAAATAAAAATATAAAAAACACATCATTGTAAAATCTTAATTGAAATTAATTATTTAATCATTTAACTATAAATATAATAATATTTTAAATTAAACTATTTAACTAAAAAATAATTCTATTGAGAAAGTACTAATAAAATTAAATTTAAAGGAAGTCAACGTAAAAACAATAAATATAAATATTCTCTTAAATTAATTATAGGTAAGTATATATTAAATAATTTAAATTAAAAAAAATTTCTATACAAAAGTACCTACTAATCCTTTTTTTATATTGAATCTTATGTGCAATTTCTAATAAAATAGATAGTTTTATTACTTTATTATTTCTATTTTAATTCTCTTAATTCTACCAATATAAATAATGAAAATATTTTAAGTACTAAATTATACACAGTTAAGAAAAGTTAACTTTGATTATTTATATAAAATATTTTTTTTATTGACCTGAATTGGTTATTAAACCAGTTACTATCCAAATTATTAAAACAGGAAAAATTTTCACTTTACTATATTTCTCATATTTTTTAAAAAAACTTTTATATTATACAATTATAAGATTAATTAATTCAAATACAATTTAAATGTTGAAAATAAAACTTAAAATCTATAACTTTATACTAAAATTAATAATATAAATTAAATATTTTGGTGTTGAGTTACTTGTAGAATTATTTATAAATATAAATAAATACCCATTTTCTACAAAAAGAATTTGTTTTTATTTAACAAATACGTATTTCGAAAACAATGTTCTCATCTTCAGTGTTAAACAACTACTGTTTAGTATGTTTAGGGTATTTATTTATATTTATAAATTAAATAGGTAACCCAATAGAAATATTAAGTATAAATAAAAAAATTGCAAATTATATTTATATACATACATATTTATGGGTATATAATATAAGTTTATAATTATATTATTAAACTTATATAGGTATAATTTACTTATTATTACACTAAAAAATATTTCACTTTATAATGTATTTTTAAACATAGTTATTACATTTTTAGACATAAATTGAAAATAAAATAAATTCTTTGAAATGCAATATGCTAAACGTAGGTAGTAATTAATTTAGACCCACTATTTAGACTCACCCACTGACAAATCAAAAGGAGATCACTTCATTTCTGCTAAAAGTCTTAATTACCAATAAAATAAATAATTAAAAATACAATAAAAAACTCCCTAAATTAAAAATATTAAATTTATAATAATTATCATATTCTAACTTCATAAGACATTATTTGAAAAACAAATTGAATCATCCCTAATATCAAATAATTTGAATTTGTACACTTTTTAATTATTTAATAACACAAGCTATTACCTAAAGTAGAGTAACAAAATATAAAAGTTAACCCGAAACTGAATGACAACAAAAAGAAACCAAAATGTACAAAAATCATTATTCCTAATATAGAAGAAATTAAAAAAAAAAAAAAACATATATTATTAAGATAAGTAATTTATTTAAAAATAATTGTAAACCATCACCTCCATCTGTTAAAAACACCATTTAATAAAAATATATTACATCCTTAACGTAATTGATTACACCCTAATATTTTACGTTCTATAGCAACGTAACAAACTCTCATAAAAACTATTAAAAACTAAATTAAAATTAAAAAATGTATTAAATATAATTAATAAAAATATTACTATTTATAAATAAAATTATATAATAAAATTCTAAATTTAATACAATTATCTGCCAAAATAGTTAATTAATTGAATTCTCATATTAATATATTAATTTAATTATTTAATCCTTTTGTACAAAAATGAAATATAAATAGATTGAAACCAACCTAATTAACTGCACAGGTTTTAACCCAAATAATGCGTTAAAGTAATTATCGAACAGACTTAATATACATACAGTTTTGAACCTAAGATTAATGTTAATTTTACATTGAGGTTGAAAACTAATTTTGAAATTTAAACTGGAAAATCAATCTCTGTTGTCCCCCTGAAGTAACTTTTTTTAATAATTAAATATTTCAATTCAATAACTAATAAAATAATATTGTTATTTTAAATATAGTTAATTTGTTGATTTTATCATCCCAATAAAATAACTATTAATATTTGAATAATCATTAAAACAAATAATCGAAAAATAATATTTATAAAGTATTATAAGCAGGGACTGAAACCTTTTGATTTTATCGGTACTGGTTCCGGTTTCGGTTTTTAGTGAAAAAATGTAATGGTTCCGATTCAGTACCGGTTATTTAAAAATTAAACAAGATGGTTTCGGTTCCTCATAAATTACGGTCCCGGTTCCGGTTTTCATCAGTTTCAAATATAATAAAATTAAATATCATATTTTGGCATGGCGTAAAATATTTGAAGGTCTATAATACACGTCATAAGTGACCACATATAAGTCGATGAGCTTATTTGCCTTTTTTGGGAAGTACCTAATGAAACAAAAAAAGTTAACGGCCTATTTTGCTTATTTACGTTTTTTATAAGTATTTCGACTTTTTTATTTTGTTTTTCGGAATTTTACATTTTCCCCCGGGCATCACAATTCCTAGTTCTGCCTCTGGTTCTGTAATAGGTATCTATATAATGACTACCTATCTATAAGTATCAATAAGTAGGTACGGGCTGAAAACATTGGCCGTTGCTAAACGGTAGGTAGTTATGTCTCAAAGTTTAATATTGTGTTAATGATATTCGTAGCCTACATAAAAACATAAATACGCATACTACGAAAATACCAATTTGTATACATTAGAATTATTATGGTAATAGATTGAATTACGAATTGCAATAAAATCGCAAGTTGAGTAGCTATTATATAGATCGTTTTCTATATGAAAATTATATTCGGGATCAGATAAAGAAGAACCTTTATTATTCATATAGGTTTCAGTTCGGTTCCCGTTCTTATTAAAAATAAATAAAGGTATCGGTTCGGTTCCGGTTCTGGAACCGGTTCTTTTCGGTTCGGTTCCAGTCCCTGCAGATATAAAGTCTTAGTGTTTTTTTTTTTTAAATTTAAGCTTTTATAGGTACTTAAAAATAAAATTTCGAAATAAAATAAAGTTTATTTTTCAGTCACACGTCCCCAATTATAAGACTATAATTACAATGCTACCTTTGCATAGTCAAAATACTGTAGCTATTTAATTAATGATTTAGCAGACCCTACAAGTATTAGTACCTATATATTAGTATATAATAAAATTAATAATTAAATCAAAATTACTCTAACATTTAATATTTAATACTGTGAATTATTTATTTAAATTATCGGGTTAGCAACATTGAATAGGAGATATATCTGATGTATATACACGCGGTGCAAATTCAATTTACACACACACACACACACACACTGCTATATATTCAAAAAAATAACCGATATAAAATGTATTTTCATTTAGGTACATACTAAATTAAAAACAATTTTGTCATTACTCGCATGCAATTTGTGTTCAAAATTTATTAGTCTACACACAAACACCTGAAATTTAAACACATATTAAAAAGAATAAAAAAAAAAAAAAAGAAAAATCAATATTTGACGCATTTAAAACTGATTTCCCTGATTGGATGGCGGAATAAATCTCAATGCATTAAAAAACTCTAGAAAAATTTGCAAATATTTCATTTCAAAATGTTGGACTAGCATTATTGTGTATAAGAGAGGATAGATAACATGTACACATGTCGCAAATCGATTTATACAATAACGCTTCAATATTAAAAATAAATAACGGAGAATACGTTTTTCAATTATCTACTTGATTAATAATAATTTCTTTCTTTATCCAAGCTCAAATATCACTTTTTAACAGTCTATACATAATATTATTAAATTTAAATTTCATTACCTATATTATAAAAGTTTAAAGATTATGCAATTTGAAATTAAAATATATTATACATAAAATTAATATAAATTTTAAAATGTTATTTAAAATTTAAATCTTAATGAGTAAATATAATATAATATAATACAGCAATGAATTAAATTTAAAAACTTAAATTATTTTAAAAATATTTATAATACAATAACATTATAATGAATATAATGTATTAAGGAGGGAAGAGACTGAGGCAGTAAGATTAGTAAGGGAAATGCATGTTGTTGATAAGAATGGGGAGAGGAAGACCGAAAAAGAGATGGGGGGGGGATGTGATGGCGAGTGATATGAGGAAGGTGGGAGAAAATGAAGGAGATACGGGAGATAGAGTTAAGTGAAAGTGTAGGACCAGGGTGACCCACCCCAAATAGTTGGGAGAGAAGGCGAAGGAGAAGAAGAAGAATAACATTGTAATGAAATGAATTCTATACCTTTTTAGAACTTAAAATAAATTAAAAATAATAACTAGGTAACCTTAATACAAAGGAATTAATAATACCTACTCATTGTATAATTTAATTAATTTTTTCACAATAATTTTAAACTACCAAACTATAAATTAATTTGTAATAAATACTGAAACAATATATAAGTAAAATTTTTTATAGAGTAACAAAAATAATAATAATATCAATAATGTAAGAAAGTATAAATAGAGTTTAACAACATCTTATCATTATAAACGGTATACTTAAATTTAGATATAAATTTACAATAAACACTTTCTTAATATACTTTCCAGTACATTTATACATTATTATAACTTGTCTTATTTTTAATCCAATATTATTATATATTGTCATGCTAAATCAATTAATTAAACTTACTGGGACCCATTATTTTCTCAACTATAATCCACATTTTTACTTATACATTATAAAATTAATTCAAGAAAATAAACTTTTAAAAATATCAATGACAATACAATATAGGTATATGTGTATACCTACACTTAAAAATGAAGCATGATTAATCATGAATCGTGGTATAAAAATTAAAAATTAACAATAATTAAAAGGTTCATCTATATAATTAAGACCAAAAACCGAAAAATGATTTAAATTAAAAAAAATATAACAATTTATTTTTAAGTGGGTAATATATTTTCAATTATTATAATAGGGTATCCAATACTAATTTTAATTAAAATATAAAAGATTAAAATAATTATATATAAAAAAAAAAAATCAATAATAATATTTTACCTCTGCAAAAAAATTAGTTTATATTAATAAATATATATATATATAAATAATTTAGGTAGGTACACAAATAACCTATTGTATAACTATTATTATATACCTAATATATTTGTGTATTAGGTATGTTCAAATCACAACTGCTGGTAGGCATATAAATAAGTATAGGTACACGAAATAAAAATATCAAATGGAAATTTCTCAAACATTAAATATTTATTACAGAATTATTTATCCAGAACTTTAGGTATTCTATACAGTGACAAGCAGAGAGGCGATATATAGGCATCTAACATTCGATATACACACGTGCTCCAATAGGTACTATATACATAACAATAATATAATATGCAACTAATATAATACGTGAATTCCCCAAAAAAAATTAAAAAAAAAATTGCATATGCTTTCTTGGGGAATGCATTCGGACGGGATAAATATAGGTATAGGTTAGGTATTACGCTTGCAGCGTGCCTTTGATGTACACTACTGCACACGCTATGGATACGCGTGCATTGAAGAATAAGGTTAGGTTAGTGGTAGGGTTAGGTTAGGTTAGGTCAACACAGTTCGACGTCCTTTCTCTAATGTTTATGGATATGACAAATGATATGCCAACATTTGACAATAAATAAACTATGTCATATTTTGCCAATTAAAAAATAATTTTATCATGGTTAAGAGGACGTCGCACTCTAATTCGATGTCATCCAATAGCTGTCTTTGTATCGCTTTATAAATTTTGTAAACATTATCTGCGTCATGTATCTTGTATATAAAACATGTATAATGGACAATTTAGTAAATTTATAACTACAATATGTAAAACATTAAATGTGGTGTCTACGTTAAAATTTGAATTCAAACGTGTAATTAGAAAATTTAAAAAGGAGAATATTTTCAAGAAAATGTCATGGTAACAATAAAGAAGGATTAACGTCCATTCGCACATGTACGGGCCGGGTCCGTTCCGGGTTGTATACGGGCGAAAAACGATTAGTTTTCGACAATTCCTTTCCGGACGGGTTTTTATTACGACACCCGGGCAAGCGTGAATCGCAACCGGGCCGGGTCCCGATTTTTCAGGTGGCAGTAAACATATTTTGTTCATGGGGACCCATTCAGTATTCAGAATACAAAATATATTCATAGTGTATGTTATAATTTTTGGTAGGAGGATAAAAAGGCCAAGGAAATAACAGACAAATCGCGTATTTACAGTAATATTGTATTATAATATATAGTTTGAATTTGATATTTAATACAATTACCAACATTAACAATATCGTATATTATTTTCTCTGAAATTTCGATATACCTACCTACTGTAATATTACTAATAACGAACGCGACATTGTTTTATTTTTAATAAAAATTAATATAAAACGGCTGTTTTAATATTTTATAGTCGAACGCATTTTATGGGTTGACCTGATGACTGCAGGGTTACCAAATACGTAAATATTGTTCTCGAATATTATTTTCGAGGTATCCATTTTGAATTGTCTTCATACGTCAGACCGGAATTACCTACGTAATTATGTAGGTATATATACTGAATTCGCGGAGAGAACAGGAGTGTTTCGCGCACACGACTGACGAAAATTCGGATCGCTCCGTTATCTTTGGCCGGTTATCCATAGTTTGACATAGTATACAGAGCGCATTAAATAACACACATTATGGCTTATCAGTTATCATGACGTTCTGTAAGGCCGATGATCGAACACGCCGTAATCATCACTACGTACAAAATAACATCACAGTGTATAACCTCCTATAGATCAGTGCAGCCAGCACGTGATATTTTGGGTGGCGAGTATAGCCATGATCAGTAGTAACACAATGTGAGGTAAAACGAAAATCGGTTTCTGCTGCGCACTCCTAAATTCTACGCGAATTTAGTAGGTATAGAGTGTAGACGTGACTCATCGTGACAGTTCGTATCAGTGGGTATTGGGTTCCAACCTACTCTGCAGGGGAAACTACGATATTAAAAAAAAAAAAAGAAAAAAAAAAGGCCACCGGTAAAGGTAGGCGTAGCCGTTAGGTACTATATATTGTATAATTTGAACGTTTGTCTATGCCTATGACTTGACTTGCTTTGTGGGGGGGTACTCTGTCTCAAGCCTGAGCTTCTTCCAGAGGGTCGGATGTTTTAGGGAGTTGAGACGTGATGAGGGGGCGAATTTATGATGTTTGAAGTTTTAGAATTT
>JAIPRL010012391.1:0-12106 GCA_025469235.1 Pemphigus obesinymphae | reverse complement strand
AGCTGTGCAAGTCAATGATATTTTTTGTAAGATGTTTTATTTAATTTTTCATATAATATTCAATATTTAATCTATTGTGCCCAAATCTAATTGGGCACTGTATACAAAGCCCGGGCAATGTTAACTTGGTCCAACATTGCCCTTGAAAATCGGGCATTGTACATAGTGCCCGGTCATTGTGCACAATGCCCGGATTTCCTACTTTGCCCGTAACATATATATTATCAATTTTATAGATACCATTAAAATGTAGTTTAATACTATATTAATGATTAATTTTATTTAAAAATATATATAATTAGGTACCTAATTAATTATTATATTTGTTTACTATATAGTTTGTTAAAATAAGATATAACAGAAATTTAAGAAGTATAATATATTGTATATAAACTAATAGGTTTACCTATTTAAAATATTTATGTATCGAGTAATAGAAGCAAAGAACAATTGATCGTCAACACTTGAGTAAAACATATAAATATAATTCTAAATATCATATAAAAAACGATAAAAATAATAAGATTTGTATTTCAATTGAAAATATATCAATGTTGGATGTGGACTATAGTTAAATAAAAACATTTGTAAATCAAGATATAATTATTCGTAATAATATATTATATTTATCACTTTTTAATGTATCCGACAGATAGAGAGAAAGATAATATTAATATATTGTTAAAAGTTCAAGATATCATTTTATATTTTTCTGTCGAATCATAAGAATTTATTTTAAACATTATATTGAAAGTAAATATTTAAATTATATCGTTATTTATGTAATATTATACTGTATATTTAATCAATATAAATCTTAATACAATATTTGAAATTAAATACAAAATAAAACTATCAAAATCCAGAAATGTGGGATAAATCATTTGGGGTTCGAGTAATCGAATGCATAGCCTTGATATAATTTATTGTGTTTAATCGATTTTTTGAGAAATGAGCGACTGGTTCATTATAGACGTATCACGTAGACGAAAATTGATATGGCAACATATACACATTATGACACATAATTACATAAATGCTCTTCGTGTTCCAATTATTATATAACTTCGATTGTAGTATAGTTTTGGTGTTATATTTCTATGTGAAAGAAAGTATAATTTTTTCACTATAGTTGTAAATAAGTTAACTAATTAAAAATTTAAATAAACTCGTTAGCACTATCGTTAAGTTATTATTTTTTTTTTTCAAATTAACTAGTTAAAAAGTTAAGGATGACTGAAATTTTTAACGCGTTAAGTGAGGCACTACCTTAAACAAATATATATTTTTAACAACCAAATTTAAATGTATTCAAAATTACCGGCGAGTCATATTATTTTCTTTGAATTCTTTTACTAAAAAGATTGATTTTCAGTGCACAACAAGACGCGTATCTACTCAAAAAGGCAACCTTATTCATGTGCTACTTGTGTGATATATTATTCTCAATCTAGAAATTTGGTGGTATACATATAAATTTGTTTCAGTCATACTGATCTTATGCGTTTATTTATCATCAAAATACATACAGTCACGGCCGATTTATATACATTTAGAATATCTCGATTTCCAATTTCATCCTGTTCGTTTTACCCGAAATTTATATTCATTGGCCGTATTATATGACAAAAAAATTAACCACGATTTATTTAAGGTTAACAAATATCAAATAAGTACCACAATATACACCGCACTATTCACGAAATACTGTATTTCAAACTGTAACAATACACTACAAAATATGTTGCGTTACATAAAATCTTAAATTTTATAAGAAATAGACTTTTGAATTATAATTTAAAATACAAACATAACTCAGTTAAGAACGGTTTTTAGATCGAATTAAATTTTATGATTATTCGCCAAACACGAATGCATTATATATAAAACAATAACCTACCTACGTGTATCAATATTAAGTGCATAGGTTTTAGTGGGAAAATACAGTCCATGGCTTAATCATTTTATATGCTTGATTTACATACATATGAATAACCTGTCAGTTTACTATAATACAAATATTAATATTAAAGTGTCAACATAGTATAAAATAAAAACATTAATAAATAATAATAATATATCAATCAACGGCGCATTGTGTAGGCAAATGTGATACACGCATAGATATTCAGTATAATATGGTGTAGGTAACTATATTTTATAAGCTGTATGCCTGTATGACATGTGTACAAATACGAGATAAGAAACGTGTCAATTGCACCAAAATTATTAAGACTTTTGTGCCAAAAAAGTATACACGATGTAAAAATAAAAATCTGGTTATTTTTATGATCATTTTGAAATTTATATACAAAATGCTCAATACAACAAACTATAAACAGACAAAAAAAATATACCTATTAAAAAAAAAAAAAAAAAGTAATTAACATGATTAAAATAATGTTATGTGTGAATTTTAACCATAAATCAGGAATTTTATGTTCTAGTATACAATATTTGAAATTTTCCAATTAAATAAAATAATTTATGAAAACAATATAAAATCCTGCATACAACATAATCAAAATAATTAACAAGTTACAATTGACAATATTTAAGTTAATTAATTAATAACTTGAAAAAAAAAAACATTTAAGAAACTATGTAGTACACTGTAGCCATACATGGAGCAGTTGTGGGGTAAGGGCGGTAGTAGTGATAGTAATTATTGAAAAGTTTGTTATTACTATACGTTTTCTAAAAAAAGATTTTCGAAATATTAAAATACACATGAAAAAAATTGTAAAAAAATGTATTTGTCTTAAGACAATAATTTTTTAAAAAAAAACATCATTTCCGGAAAAATAGTAAATTTGATTTAACCATAAAATAAAAATATGTGTATCATAAAATATTATTATTTAGTGACTTAGTCGAATATATATTTTAATAATAGAAAGTATTAAAAATTTTAACCACAGTCGATGATGCAAATGTTATATATTCTAATAGGGTAATCGGATCGGGTTTCAAATGTTGGATTTATGAAATTTGAGAGCAGTTACCATTGTATTCGTAATACTACAAGAAAATATTCAGTTTTTGCAAAGCTTTAGATCGGGTTATCGATGAAGTTAAATTAAATCACAAAATAACCTCTTTAAGTACCTTCCTGATTAAATTTTCAATTGAAAAATGAATTTACATGTAATTGAATCGAGTCATACAGTGGATAAATTATTCACAGAAAAAAAAAAATTCAACATATATTTATAACCATGATATACCTCTCAATCTGTACAGAATCTAAAATTAAGACCACCATTTTGCCGTATTTAAAAATTTTAAATATATTATTTTTATTAACTGTAACTTTCAGTGGAATAAACATAAATCATTGAAAATTGAATCTACAAACAACCTAAATAAAATAAAAGACGGGAACATGTTTAAAAAAATGTTATTATACTATTAATATTTAAAAAAAATGTATTAATTAACTATTATAAAATATATACCTATACTAATGTATTATTTTATGTACCTATTCCTATATATCAAATGAATATTCTATAAAATACATAACATATTAAAGTAATATAAATGGTTAATGTATTAGTGAACTTGAAGGAGTATGCTCTATAAACATGGCAACTGTTTACCTTTTGGTTTTATAGTTAGGTTTAAGTAAATACAATAATATTACAAAATATGTTCAAGAAAAATGTAAATATTTTTTCAGAGAAGTATAAAATAAAGTGTTAGAATAAATGTGCGTAGAAAATTGTCGATATATATTTAAGACATGAAATTTCAATTCTGAAATAAAGACATTGAAATATATCGTTGTAAATATTTACAATAATGTATTTATTTTCATCAGTTCATTCAATAATAATCCAATTTTTAAATTTGAATGTATAATTAGTTAATATTATTGTGCGCTAATAGTTAAAGTATAAATCGCAAATATGAAATATATTATGTACTTTATTAGAGTTCAAAAAAAAAAAAAAATTTCAACTTTTCAACTTTGTTTTTTAAAAAAAGTCCACAGTTAAAATTCATCCTTTTTCAGTGTAAAATATAAATACAATATTATTTTGATAATTGGTTGAATTAACCTATATCCTATTATCTACTGGTGTATATAAAATATTTGTATCGCCAGTTTCACCGAAGGAAAAAGGTAGATCACCAGCTACCACAGGGATAAGACGATAGATCACTCTACGCATGGACGCCCAATAAATCTTACGGACACAACGGCCATAGTAGATGTTTTGTATCAATGTGTACAATACGTGTATGAAACCTTAAACCGAAGTAAACGCCAAACAGTAAATTATTAAATGTATAGAATTTAAAGTACTTTTAAAAAGACCAGTATTGATATTATTATATATAATATATATAATATATTATTATAAATATTATTATAAATCATCATGAAATGGACGGTCGATATCAAGAGGCGTTTAACACGTTTTAATATTATATACAATTTTACATAACATTTGTACTATATATCAAGTGAGCTATTGAGTTTCGCTTTTACAATATTTATAATTCAACCGGTAGAAAATGGTAAAATACATATTATAAAAATCCTATATATAGCCCAACATTTTTCACCTGCATTTACATTTTTGGGCACTGATAATAATTATTTAATTTAACTAATATTAAAAGTTATAAATCGAATTAAATGTATTTTAAGTTTACGAAACATAACTTTATACACTTTAAACATCTTATATCCCCGACGTATCCGCCTGTTCGTAACCACTAGCACATATAGTTACAATATTATTGATTTAGTTACTAGGGATATAGGTATTATTCGTTTTGTTTTATATTTCTAGATTATTTTTTAAAATACCTAAGTTTTAGCAAGCTCGCAGAGTGGGATTTCATAAATTGTTTAGTATTTAAAGTAGAAAATAATATTTTATTCGTAGAGATAAGTATTAGTTTCTTTAATTGTCATATTTGTTTTATTTTTTTTTTTAATTAACTTTTTAATGTATCTTCTAAAATGTAAAGCAAAAATTTGAATAGGTTCATATTTGTTAATATTAAAAAAATGAAGTCCACAAATATACGCGTACCTACTATATATCTAAAAGTAACAATCAATATATAACCGGATAATTGTCAACAACTCATAATCATAATTACTATTGTTTTAAATCAATGAATTTTAACTTAAAATGTAGGTACAAAATATATTTAAACACACATTTTAACTAATTCCTTATAATTTATACTTTTAAATATTAAAAAAAAAAAAAAAAAAAAAAAAAAACTATATTCTTTCAATATTGAATGAAAATATTATTGATGCTAAATTAATAATGAATAATTTTAAACATAATAATAATAATATATAGTATATAATAATTAAATTATAATTATAAAATGTTTATTATATTTTATTACTTATTCCTATGCAAGAACAGATTGATAGGATGATAGTATATTAAATTTATTTAAATATGTTTATAAAGTTGCTTATAATTTACTCTAAAAATACTTTATAGAACTACTGAATTCTTTGACGTCGATCAGATAATAATATTCTTTTATTTAATTTCTTGGCCCGTTTTCGCGACCGCTCGCCGCGGATTCCTTTGCCGTTGCCAATTTTAAACTATTCTTCGGTCGTTTTGAGATTTTTAAGGTGGGTTCACAACCTACCGTGATTACGTGAACAGTGTGTTCCGGAAAAAAAAGAACACCTGTCATTGATTGAATCATGTGTCAATCTGGCGGTTGAATAATGGTTAACCTGAGAATACCTTACCTATACCATGTTTACCGAAAATTAGAGAATATTCCTACTCGAACGATGTGTTTATTGAGTTACCTAGTAAAAGTACGATACCTATTCAAAATTTCACACATGAAATAATTTGTTGAGTATACAAATAAAAAATATTATATAAAATTATAATAATGGTAATAGGTATTATTTCTCAATTCCCGAAAATTAAGTTATAAATATTGGTAACAATAATATATGTTACCACGGAATTCTCCTATTCTGTGCTGTTATCGACCACGATCGCGTAAATAATTTTCCGTCAACATTTTCTAAATAATCACGTATCACGTACCTAATCAAGGTAAGTTGTGAACCCGCGTTTATACGTTTCGTTCGTACCCGTTTTCGCTTCTTATCCGAGCATGTAACACCGGGAAGAAAAACACGTTTCCCAACTTGGTCCTTCGTCACTATCGTGTTATCGCCTCGAACTTCTGAAATCGGCTTTTCCGATATTTCCTGATTCGTTTCAACACCGCAGACATCGGATTCACGTTTAATAGAAGTTTTAACGCCCGGCCGAACGTTTCATTGTTTATCCAATTTTATATTCAATTTTACTATACTTTATATGATTTATTATGTAATATAAAATAGAATAATCATAATATGTTATAAAATGTCAGTCTTTTATTGCCCCTCACTCCCCTAAACATAGCTCTGGATTCGCCACTGGTTTCGAATATGCCTACATATCTGTCGATATAGTCTGTTATCTGTATAGTTTAAATACCAGAAATTTCGACCGCTCCATCATATCGCTTAGGTAGCTTAGCGGAAGCTGGAATAAAAGATTATACAAACTTTCCATACGGGAACACTAGTTCAAATCCCTCCCCTCTCATCCGATTTTTTTTTCATACGATATATGTGGTACGTGTTCGAAATCATAATATATTTTCTTGTCATTATACTTTTATTATTAATTTTTTTTGCGTTCGTTTAAATTACATATTGTACCAATCTATTATTATAGATTCGAAAATGAAATTAAATTGTGTGTTATATAATACGAGTCCTACTATAGTTTTTATATCTCATAGTAATTAATTTCAAATCGTCGGTCTTCCGTAGTATTTTTCATAACTTTAATTAAATTCATATTGATATATTCGGGTGAAATTTTATCATATATGTGTATAATGTTTAATCAAGTTTAATCAAACTTTCAAACATATTGACCTGGCAACAATGGTTGCATTAAAACTAGAGAACGATAAGTCTGATTGATTTCATATGTACCGAGTAGGTACCGGTACATATTATAGTTTATACATCCATATTTTAGGCCCAAATAATGTATATTTAATGATAAATGTATTTCAAATCATCACACTTTCGTGAAATTTTTTAAATTTTCATTGAAATTATATTGACGTGTAGTTACGGCATTGAGTAAACCCTGTTGGAGTTTTTATAAGAGAATAGTGAGTTCGATCAATTTTTGGATTATTTACTTTATTAACCTATTCATCGGAAACACATTAGGGGTGAATAACTATGTTTTAGAAAGCGAACACCAGTTTTAATTATTTTACAATATTATTTCTGATATAATACATAAACTGAGATATTATATAAATTGCAGTCAAATGTAATTCTACTAATGAGGTGTTGTACTCAAAAGTTACACTTACAAGTTATCACACTCTAACAGAATTACAATTTCAAGACTTCGCAAATCATTTATTATTTTTTAATATTTTATATTATTGAATAATTTTTCATTAATTTTTATTTATCAAAACAAAATAACTCTCAATATCTTGGTTCCACCAATATATATTAGACATGGTATATGATGAAGCAGTTTATCAAGGAGTTAAATTAATAAAACCCACGTATCTAGTGAAAAATTTTCCTAAAATTATCTCAGAGAAAATAAAAGCTGGAATTTTTGTTGGTCCTCAAATCCACCTTTTTATGACTAACAATGAGTCCAAAAAGCCAGAAACGCGCAGGAAAAAAAAAATCTTGGATTAGCTTTAAATGAGATGTCAGTTGACAGATTTTTTTTAAATCACAAGAATCCCAAATAGAAACATTTAATAAAAGACATACTGAGAAATTTCCAAAAACTTAGGAGTAAACCTATATTTAACACTATAAAAACATAGGTATATCTACATGTCTATAAATATTTGATGTAAAATATTTCATAGTCATAATTAGATTTAAATGTTTTAATAGAAGTAATTATTTTTTATAATAAACTTTTTGATAACGAGATCATTATAACTTTAATATGAATATATGACAAAACAAAATAAACATAAACGATTGGGCTAAAACTGTGTAAGTTCTGTTTATTACATCTTACAAGCTATAAAACAAATTTCGTCTCATGGAAATATTATAAAAAGTATATAATAATTATGAAGTTATAACTGCTTACTCGATAGTAGGTTGTATACAACATATATTCTTATTAAAGATAAATTGTTTTTTAGATTAAAATGTTACCATAATTAATTAATTTTGATTTGTATTATTTCTCATAACAATGCACCTCCACATCTTTAGTCGTGTTCACATTTAACGGTTTTATGATGCAACCGACGACCATTTTATTATATACAAAACATTAAGTATACAATGTGACTCCGTATCAGTTCTTAAATATAAAAATGATATTATAAATTGTTTGTTTTTCATGATAAAAAATTATAACTAAATTATAAGGACACTGTAAAATAATCATGTAAAATGTAAAAAGAACTGAAATTAGATCTACAACTTATCGATTCGATAACATTGTATTTGACAAAATCTATATATTTTACAGAATAGTTTTTAGTTTTTGAGAACTGATAATGAGTTATTGACTCGGTAAATGTTCATGCAACCATGTAATAATATTATAATACAGTAACAGTTAAAACTGAAATACATATAAACATGAAAATAAAAAAACATGTATTAAGTAATAATACAAATTGGATTTTGTAACCAATAAGGGAATAAACGATTAAGGAGATTATGGAAGAAATGTGAATTCCATTAATTGATCTGAGAATAAATTGTGGCTAGAGAGTTGTAAATATTAAATCAGAGATAAGTTTATATTTCTTTGAATAATTATAGTAGGACAACTAAGTTGATAGATTAAATCGCATGTACATAGACAGCATAACTTGTATTATACAACAGGCATAGGACACATGGCGGCATGAATGTCTTTCAACATTTTTATCATCGAAAAATTGACTGCAATTCACTTCGAGTGTAGTAAAAATAGCCAGATAAACCGTATCTTAGAGAAATTAACAATAATAAAACATATATTAAACTTAGATATTAGTTCTTATCAAAGACATAAAATATATTCATGAATTTGTTTCATATAATAATAAAAAAGTCAACTTAATATCTGGCCCGCAATCATTTTAAGTTTCAAAAATTGGCCCTCTAGTTACTCTGAGTTGCCCATCCCTGTTATATAGTATCTTATACATATTTAAAATATATGTTATACCGTATCTATAACGTCCATAATATATAGTGAACCAATTGTTACAAAATATATGTTGCGATTGGTCGTTTCGATATTTGATATATTGACATAGATTGTGAGAAAAGTAAAAGTAAAAAAAAAAATACGCGTTAATATTAATATATAGTTTAACGATGTATAAATTTAATTCCTGTACATTTACTGCTATAATAACGATGTAATCTTTAACATAAACAACGACCGCAGGGGTAGGATTATATTAATTTATATTCGAAAGTGAAAATATAATATGTGCCGAATGCGTTGCGTCAACATCCCACAAATATTGTAAAAACAACAATTTATCGTGTAGAAAAAAATTAATAATAATTTCAAACGGTCTCTCAAAACGCAGAAAAACAAACACTTTATTCGCGCACTCGGCTGATAAAACGTACGGGAAATTGAATTTTTACAGAATACGGTCGCTGAATAACATAATAATATAATAAACTTTTTACCATTGTAAACAATTCTGTATACGACATCACATATTTAGAGTTATAGTTATTACTATGACGCCGCATAACCTGACCGCGTAAATGTTCTATAACTATAACAAACGGGATCGGAAAGGATCTCTCTGCTTTTGACTTGGTTTTATAGCACAACCGTCCCAGTGGTAGACAATGCTAACGGTCTTGGGTGCTAAAAAACAATACGTATACCTACTGTAAAATGCGCAGTGGACTATGTACCATGTACTTACAATGTTTTTGATCGTACAACTAAAACGGACTGCACATTTAAATATATATATATATATATATTAATAGCATATTATGTAGATTGAAATTAAAAAAAAAAAAAATTTCCTCAGAACGCATCCAAGATAATATCTAAAATTCTATACGACATCATCGCTTTATTGTGAGTTTACATTCAAATATAATTAATAGTAATAAAGTTTAAAATTTTCCGAAATATTTTTCACGAATAAATAATGTTTTTGTTTTTTCGGATAATTGAGACAATTTTGTGGCCGGTATAATACAATTTCATAAAAAAAAACCCGAGATAATTCGGCTTGACTTAAAAATTAAAATATATTATTACGTTATGGAATTTTTAATTAGGCATTATGACGAACATTATCATGTACTTACAAATAATCGCAAGTCCTCCAAGCATATTATTATGAATATAATATTATATAGTTATAGGTATCATTTATCAGTAATTTTATTTATATTTACACGTACTTATATAGAACAACTATTAAAACGAAATTTACTTCCCAAAAACATGGATTTTAAAATGTAATTGTTTTAATTTAATTAAAAATTTTCAATTTTTCCTTAGATTCCGAAAACGCCTATTTTTCCTGAAATTTTCCAATGTTTTATTTTTTTTTTATTATTCAAGCATTCTGATCTATAATTATATGGTATAATCGTATAGTTGATCATAACTCATAAATCGTAACTGAAGGAAAAATGTTCATGCATATGCATATGGTAAAATAATGAACAAAAACTATATTTTATAACCTATTGTTATAAAATAATCAATTTTTAGAGTATTTTAGATTTCAAAGGCATATTTTGATTTTTAACTACATACTATTATAGTATGAATTATTATGTCTTAATAATCATACTTATGTTAATATAAGATATTAACTGGATATTTTAATAATTAAGAAGATAAATATTTTCATCATAATTGTCATCATGTTTTAATTTAAATTTGTAATTAATTAGATAAAATTTTAATGCAATGCAAAATAGTTTAAATATGGGAAATAGTTAAATGTATAAATATACTATAAAATCGTAACATTTTCAAAAAGATAAATAATTTTGAATTATTTCAGAAATCATCTCTTTTTGTGAATATTTTATATTAGTTAAGTGTATAAAAATCATTGTTATAGTTTAAGAACATATATTTCGGGCTTAAGTCTCAAATGGGTCGTAAAATAATGAAGTTGATTAGGTAATTACTTATCCAGTACTATGAACAATTAATAGTATGATTACTATTTAGTATTTACTAATATATACTGTAAATACATATTTTACTACATTTATTTTAATATTTCTTGATATTTTCATAATATATTTAATTTATAAAGTTTTGGTTTTCCAGTGTTCTAATTTTCACACCTCATCTTTTTCACAAAACATCATTTTTTAACTTAAAATTATTGTTTTAACACTAACATGCTCAGGTTTGACTAATGTTACATATAAAATAAGAAATATAAATGGAACTATGAAAAATGAACATATATTGTACATTTTTCTCTAGGTATTTATTTTCATTATTTTACTTTCTCTTCGCTTACATTTTTATATTAGAATAATTAAATTATAATATTTATATACCTATCACATTTTTTGGAGCCTTAAGGCTACTATAAACGCGTTTATAATAACGTTATATTTTAATTATCTTGTAATACTTAATTTAATATTCAGTAAGTTGATACTGTTTTTAGTAGTACATCGTTCATAATATTTATCGTTTATTTTCTAATGAAAAACATTAAGTTGACACTATAGAATAAATTGACGATGGATCTCTCTAGTTTTTCACTGACTATGTATATATTATATAAAATTAAATTAAATATGCAATTAAATATACTTATTTGTATATAAACAATAATTAACAAAAATGGAAAAGGAACTCAAATTAACTCTAACAAATAACAACTAATTATATCATAACGATTAACGGAAATCTAGATCTTCTTCTTCTGTTTCGCCTTCTTTCCCAACTATTTGGGGTCGGCCACCCTGGTCCTACACTTCCACTTAACTCTATCTCCCGCATCTTCTTCACTTACTCCCACCTTTCTCATATCACTCGCCATTACATCCCCCCATCTCTTTTTCGGT
>JAIPRL010012390.1:0-12108 GCA_025469235.1 Pemphigus obesinymphae | reverse complement strand
GATATTCACTCGAAATTATTCTTCTCGTTAAATTTGATAATAGGTGTTTAAGCTCTAAATCTAACCAAAATTCCATAATTTCAATTTTGCGTTGTATAATTTTTTTCTATATTGCCAATTAGATGGACGGAGACAGAAAATGCGAGTATAGCATCCTCTTAAGAAAACCATTAGGTAAATCAAAAAAAAAGCTCTGAAAAGTATACCATCTATATAAAACTAATTTTCTATCAAAAAAATTCTTTACTCCAAAACTTCTAATCGAATCCTTCTATCTCAAAAGATATTCCCAGAAAAGATAAGATAAAAGAGGTGCACTCCGCTCGTTGGTTGGAGTGGGAGCACTTTATTGAACAAAATACACTTGGTGGATGTTATATGCATTTCAAAGCAACAACAAATCATTGCATTCAATAAAACGATTCTGATTCTAATTTCGGTGTAATATACTATTATAACTATTAAATATTAGTGTTAGTTATGAATTCTGTTTGTTTAACATTATGCCATAAGAACAAACTTTGGAATTAATGTAATTCAGTGTTACCTTATTTATATTATAAACATTTTTCTTGTCGTATTTTACTCGGGTCGTTTTGTACTTGATATTTTTTCCATGTTATCTTATTTTATTTACCAATTAATAATAAATTAATCTAATATGTAATATTAAATTTGTAAATTTATAATAATTAAAAAATTTAGATGACATCTAGAATGTGAAATAATTGAAAAATGATCTTTTAGAAATACAAGCTCCATAAAATTTTTTACTAGAAAATGGATACGGTGTAGGATTGTATCAAGCTTTTTAGTTGAAAAATGTTTATTAAGTTAATATATAATTTCAAACTCTTCCAATAATCAAAGTTTGTATGCGGATTAGCGGAGTTCATACGTATATATATATATTTAAAAATAAAATAAAAAAGATTTATAATACGTAATAACTAATAACTATAAAAATAATAACACGTTTATTGTTTATAAATATATATAGTATATATATATATAATACATGATAAGTATTATTGTATTAGCTGTATTTACATTATATTTTTGTAATAACAAAATGCCAATAATGATCGGAATTTAAGCACCAAAATTAGTATGGCATAGTGTAGTATGAACAATTCTTCATTCATAACGCTTATTTAGATTCCACCTTTGTATACTCCATGTATATATGAATTTTTATTTTTATTACTTATAATTTAATTGTTGTGCTGTAATATTTTACCAAAATACAGGTACTTACAAATAAAATGGAACAATTAGGTTACAATTATTATTATATTTAAATCTTATGTTATATCTGTATGATATATGTTTTGTAATATGTATTAGTTGATATTCAGTTGGTAACATTACCATTGAAGTATATTATATACCTATTCATATAATTTGTAGGATAAATAATATAATCTAGATTTATTTATAATAATTTTGATTAGTTTCATTAATATAGGTACCTATAGTATTACATTATTAAGTAATATTTAGTAATTAGTACCTAGTACCTATTATATATTATAAATATATAATGATAAAAATAATAAAGTTCAATAAAGTGTCGGAAACTTTCTAACAATGATTAACAAATTGTTGGGCCCTTTAGTTGAGTATTTATTGGGATTCGGGTCTCGTCGTTGGCATATTTTTCTAGCGCCATATACATATTTTGAATAAGTTATAATATTGTTTACAATACATTTCGGGTTCTTTTTTAAAAATATCCAACAAAGTCGACTACTAAATTGTTAGATTATTTTTAGGCACCTTAGTTGCTTAATAGGTAAAGGAGCAAATAAAATATCTGACTTTTTTTAAGTAGTATCAAATATGTTTATTACACTTTTAATATTTTTCATAGCTCTAGTAAGTAAGTGACAAATAAGTTAAACATAAGTCTTGTTTGAAACTTTGCAGTTGAGTGTGTATAATGTCTTAGTATAATAATTTCTTACCAAACAAAAAAAAAAGGTCAACATAGACCAAATGGGGTACTATAGCATCCTAGCACCCCTCTTTTACAAAAAAACGAAAATTACTAAATAATGAAACCAATTCTTATATGTTTTGTACTCAAAATGTAAGTGCCTATATTTCATTTCACTAAACTGGTATTCCAGGTTGTTTTATTTCAATTTTCTGTTAATATGATACTGAATTTTTATCTACAATATTATAATGATATAATCAAAAAATAAATTTAATAAATAATAAAAAAATATAGAAATGTGCACGCTTCACGAACACACAGTAAACACACATTATCTTATTCCGTATTGTTCCGTAGTCCACATGATGCATATGGGGCGATTATTCGTATCGCTCCGGCGGCCATATTATTACCAAATTCCTCCTCCTATGTTTTTGTATTTTGATCATATAGTAATGACGGGTGATTATCAACGTCGCCCCAACGCCGAGCGCTGTTGCAAGACACTCGATAACCGCGCAGATGTATAATTATAGGTACATATTTCAACCGTGCTACCTACATATATTTAACTTCGATTACCTCATTGTGTTTTCATAACAATGGAAAACAATTTGTACTTTCGATAATAATATTTTGAAAATCCATCACAATTTAAATATAAATAATTGTTAATATTTAAATCAATATCTAACTTGTTAATAAGTAATTTGTTGGGTAAAATTTTAGAGGGGTGCCATCGCCCCGTCGCCCCTACACATGAGTCGCCACAGAAAATCAACTAAAATATAATCTTCTCTTTCGCTTTCTCTCCCAAATATTTTGGTTCGATCACCCTATAAATCCTGTATTTCCAGGGATGGATCTAGAGAGGGGTGCTAGGATGCTATAGTACCACCCCTCTTTAGCATATGTTGACCTTTTTTTTTGTTTGGTAAGAAATTATTACACTAAGAGTTAAGACATTGAACACTCAACTGCAAAGTTTCAAACAAAACTTATGTCTTACTTATTTGTCACTTACTTACTAGAACTATGAAAAATATTAAAAGTGTAATAAATTGTAATGTAAAATGTAATACTCTTTCGGTATCTATAGCTACTCTTGGACGATCATTATCCATTTTAAGAAAACTCAAAAATGATTTACGTTCTACAATGATAGAAATATGGTTTATTGATTTAAGTGTATTGAACATATACAAAAATATATCAGTTAACATAAATACAATTGTGGACACTTTCTCCACAGAAAATAATAGAAAGATGAAATTAAAAGAATCTTTAAAATATAAACAATTTGTTTTTATTATATACGTATTATCTTTCAAGATTAATAAGTAATTGAAAATGATTTGTAAAAGTGAAATTGTAAATGATTAATAAATAAATGGAAAAAGTAAATTGAAAATTAAAGAAAACTGTTCTTGAATTATGGTGTTTGTGTTGTTATTTGATAGGTGGCATACCAAAATAATAATTAATAGGTATTATGATTGCTAATATTACTCGTAGCACCCCCATAAAATAATCCTAGATCTGCCCCTGTGCACTTCCACTTATCACTTAAAATCAAATAAACAATAGTATACCTATGCGTTTTAATGCGTGATAAAGTTTTTTACTGATTACATTATTCTACGTGTACGGGTTTTTTTCAAAATGTAACTAATGCCCCGATATAACGGACAATTATTAGGTACTCCTCGTGCATTTATACGTATTGTACATATGTACTCAGTTCTTTCATACACAAATTATTATATTATCTAAATGTGTATATTATATGTGTAATGTGTATGTTATATTTACATCCCAATGTAAAAATCACCCTAATAAAATTGTTCATAATGGTACATAATTGAATAATAATAATCAATTTTTTTTACATGGACGACATAGAAAACTAATTTTACATATTTATAGTACATAATTATTGAAAATTTACCATCATATATTATTGATTTTTAAAATTTTCTTTAACCTGCGTACTGTCCAAATATCTTACTTTTTATTAATTTAACATACCTACCTATTATAATATAATAATACGCTCTGATACAATAATATAAAACAAGTCACTGCACATGTACTCGTAAAACATGATTAAGTTCAGAATATATTGCTTTTGCAATTATACGCAGTTATATTTGGTAAACATTATTGAAAAATCACCGATAGGCACATGACGATCAGCGTTAATTTCCCGTACTTCCGACTATAGTTAAATCGTTCAGACCCGATGGCGAAAAAACTGCCAGTGAGGCAAGACACACTCACGGAATAAAATTTAGGAATTTTAAAACAGCTGAAAAATATTCAGTTATAAATCTAAAAAAAAATTGTCATAAAGTCATAACATAAAAATATTCTATGTAATTTCAAACTTTCAAAGAACCGTTAGGAACCAAAATAATCAAAATTTTTAATTTTACATTTTAAAGAATTCTGGTTCCGGTTCAGGTTCAATTAAATATGAAATATAGGTTCCAATATCGGTTTCGGTTCTTGAAATACCTCCAGAAACCGGTTCCAGAACCGGTTCTTTTTAGTTCGCTTCCAGTCCCTGATTCACGGACAGTTCTAAGCCTGTTAAATTTACATTCACCCAAACACATTATGTAATATTTATAAAACACTCGCTCAACACTTTATACTAAGCCCATTGCATTTTTCACAAATTCGCCCAAAACATATACTACCCTTCCCCAATATTGACCAACAACTAACAAGTCAAGGAGTATATAAATTGTTGGATTATCTTCCAATACCTCTATGACATTGGGCTGTGATACAAAATAGTGGCTGATAAAATCATTCCCAACAGTCAATAATGGCCAAAAAATTTGTCAGAATAATAAAATTGCACCATCAACTTCACAGGTGTAAAATTTTGTAGTTAAATCGTTTAAACTATTTCATAAATAAAAACACTAATTGCAGTTGGTCTCTTGAAAAATTGATTTTTTATTCTATGCTAATTTTTAAAATAATGACCCTGAATTATGAATTTTTTATTATTTTATCCGACCCAACATCGAGTGTATTAAATACAGTCATTATTGATTTTTTTTTTATTTAATTAAAATAATATTATCAATAATATTTGTAACTTTGATAATATAAGTTATAACACATTGGTTACCTATAGGTTTTATTATACTGTTATACCGCGGTATACAAACTCGACAGACCAGAATGCGACCACAAAATCCTGTCAATCATACAATACATCAATGGGTGAGTTTAGTTTTGCATCTAACTCCTCCGTTTCTGCCATCAAAGTAATTGCGCGTCCGGTCAAAGGAAGACACAAGGACCATCAAAGAACGGCGTATATTATATTGATATATTATTATGTCGAAATGTGACCGGGTAATTGTAATATAAATGAATGTACCTAAACGAGATTTAAGGAGACAGTTATTGCAAATTGATTTTTTTTTTTTTTGTATGTGTGTGTTTCTATATCGGTCGATAGGAAATAAAAATATAAAAACGTCGTTTCCAAAGATAAAATAACAACAACAAAAAACACGTCTTCGCGCCGCTATATTATAAAGCGCGCGGGCGCGCTCCCGATGTATGTCGGCTAAAAAGTGGGAGAACAAAGACTCTTTGTTCGATCCTTTTTTAAAGATGTTCAATGACATTGTTAGAAGTTAGCTATAGTTTAATTACCCGTGTAATATACGTTACACCCAAAATTATAAAATCTCAAAAACCACACCAGTTTAATAAAGAAGAAAAATAAAAGATTCCCGGAGCGCGTGGTTTTCTTCACACATTTGCCAATCTTGGGAAAGTTTAAAAATAATACGTTATTCCAATTTTTAAATATTTTAAACCATATTTAATGTTATTAAAAAGTAACACAGAATATTTTAATTAGACTACTATACTGTACATTAAAATAATATATAATATACTTGAAGATATTTGAAACAAATATTTTAAATTATAGTGACAATAATTTCTTTTGAAGGCATTCAATTCACTTTGATGTAAAATCATTAAACGTTTCACAAATTGATAACTGTATAGAATATAGTATATAGGTAAAACTATACAATGTACCTATTGTATGTATAATAGTTAGTATATATTATATACTTGTCTAAAAATTAAATTAAATTGTCATATAGATATAAGATATATTTCTATATATAGTATTATTTTATTTTATTATAGATATTATAATATGTTGTATATTACCTGTATAACACAAGTATGAAGTATGTAGGTAAAGTATAACAGATATATTTAATCAATTTAATTTATAAAATGAATTTTTAAATATTTTATTATAAGGTAGATTTGCGGCTGCATCTGAGTTGGATCCCGAAATCAACATTTCTATACTAGTTGGGTCCCAGATTATTTTAGGTACTACACTAGTAATTGGGTCCCAGATTTGTTTTGGAAATATACTATTTGGTCCTGAATTTTTTGGTAGAATACCTACTAGTTGGGTCCAGAATATTTTTCGGAGCTTAGTACTTAGAGCTTAGTACTGTCTATCTATGACTATAAATATGATATAAATGTTTTTTTGTCAAGATAATGAAAAATAAAATTTTAAAAAATCGGCCATAATACAATACAGATAAAAAATGACAAAAATATTGAAAATCAAATAGATAAATATTAAAAGTACATATAAATACGATTATAAAGTATATATTTCCCAAAAACGGTAAGTACCTAAGCAAAAAAATCTGTTATTCACTCATATTTCCTAGAAAACATTGAAAAAATGTTAATAAGCAAATATTAATTATTTTTTAAATTATTAAATTTAATTTATAATTTTCCAATATGGTACATTATTTTCTTTCTTCTTTACCTGCAGTTATCCGATAAACCCTACACTTTAGGAACCACTGACCGTAAAAATTTTAAAGATACTAAATCTTAGTCAATATTAATTTTTTTAAATTTCTATCTTCAATCTTTGAAATATTTAAAAAATGTTGTGAGTATAAAAAAATTGGTAAAAATAATATATTTCAATATTATGCAGTCCTGGATAAAATAAAATAGAAAAAGCGTAGATATAATCTTCAAATTTTTAAGGACTAATTTAAGATAAAAAAAAAACGAATACCAATCTCATTTGACTCGACGTTTGAAACTTTTTTTTTTTAATTTACGTCTCTAAGCTAAATAAAATACTTAAAAATAACCATATTAATCTATATAATATGAATATTATAGGGTGAAAACTTATTATAGATATTTACAATGATGTGTATGTTTTATTTTATTTTTTTATGTAAGTATGTGTAAACTTTTTTGATATAAGGAGTAAATTAAGAGTTTTTAGGTATAAAGGTTTTTGATAGGAAATTCATTATTGTTGGTACAGTTATACAGGCTATTTATGATTTTCTAAGTATTTTTCAAAAAACATCGATCTTAACAAAAAATTATTATACATTAGAAAATATAACATATGAACCATGTATATATATATACATTTTTATGTTTTTAATATGTGTACACTTTTCCGCGTAGAAGAAAATGAGTAGAAATTATTGAGAAGAAAAATTTCTTATAGAAAATGCATTCTAGTTGGTACTTTAAAGAGATAATTTTTCAATTTCTTCAGTATTTTTCTATATAATTTACTTATACTACATCCTACTTTTTTTCTAGTCTTCAAAACTCAAATTTTAACGATTTCATAAACAGTTCTAAATACTCTTTTAGTAGTTAACATTTTTGATTTATCTGAATTTTATAAACTTTATTCAATTTGTTTTTTTTCCAGATTGTTTACCTATATATCTCCACTGCTTTGAGATGTGCGTCAGATTTTTTTGCGTCCAAATAATTGTTTTCTCAAACGTGACATTTTCGTTTCTTTAGTAATTACCATTGGAAATAATTATAGAAAAATCTTACCATGGTTTTGAAATACATAGATTTTAATCAACTGATATTCCTAAATTAGTTATTTTCTTACACACTAAATAATCGAATACTTTATTTATAACAATTAGCAAGTCATACGTATTTTTAAAATGTTCGTACCTACTGATCTACATTCCAACTATTTCACTTTATTTGTTTTCGATTTGTGATTCCGGTATTTTTCATATTTTCTATTAGTTCTTCATTAGGCAAGTCATGTCCACTTTCATCACACTTTTTTTTATTCAAAAAAGAATCACTATCATCATTAGGACGTTTTTCACACAATTTAATGAAAAATAGCCTGTACTTGTCATTAAATAGATATAAAAATATTGTAAAAACACAGTAAAATACTCGATCGTACTATAACGTTATATAGCCAATAGGTACCTATTGTTGCTATTTGTCTGCTTTGATATCTCTCAAGTATCTTACAGGCTACAGCCAACAGATAAAATGTATGGTATAGGTACTGCACTATTACAACGACCAGTGGATAGCAGTTCGGATCCAAAAATAATACTTTATTACCAATAACTAATAAGTGCGAGTTTCCGTGTGTATTCAAACGTATTGCATTTCCAATGTATTATGTTTAACATAAACGATTACGAACATAATAATTATATGTGAAAACATAACGAAATTTTATTAGATTTTTTTATGAAATGAAAAATCAAATTAAATCCATATATTTTAAAAAGATTAACTTTCAATTTTCATAGCAGTTTTTTAAGCGTAAAGGAAAACTACCGAAAATAACGAAAAATTTTCATAAATCAAAAAATAAAACTATACCGCAGTCACATCGAGCTACTTATTAGAATCGTTTTATTGAAAAAAATAATTTAAATGATTAATAATTTCATTGCTTTTAAATTCAATACATCGCTTACAGTATCGATCTAATATATTATTGGTATATTCTATCTCCTACTGAACAGCTTTTTTTCTTTTTAAAACATAGAATGAAGAATTAATAAACTATTAGGACTCCCTCTCCTAAAAAATTCCATAAACTACCACTGGACTCTGAATGGAAGTACTTATATAGTTATATGATGGAACTATATGTCTATACGAGTACAATACATATGTAAATTTGGGATCAAATTTGACAATCATACCCTCCTTGAAGGATTTTTATCATTATTTTAGAAGTATAAGAATGATTTTTATTTTTTATTTATTTAACGTTTTTTAAACTAATTTCTCGGTTTTAGGTAAATTTACACGAATGACCTTTTTTTGCTTCATATAATTTAATTTGTAAAACTATTTTCATACCACTGCTCTCCCGCTTAAATGATCTTCAGATCCACCCTTGGTATAATATGCAAAATAATTATACATCGATATATCAATAGCTTAATGCACACTTGTTATAAGTCACAAATCTGAAATCGTTCAGGAATACGAACTAAAGTTTACACTATTTTGAGAACTCTCATAACTTCAGTAATATTAAATAAAATTGTGTTTTATAAACATTTTAAAATAGCATAAATATACACGTAATTTTGTCAAAAATTTATTTCTAATATGTAACATATTTTTTTATTTGTTGACAAATCATTTAATAAAAAAATTATGTGGACTTGTGATAAAGTAGATAACAATGAAAAATTAAACACGAATAGACTTTTGATGTATATATATATAGACTTAATACAATTTTGCATTTTGTTAAAATAATAATATTTACTACACGTTAATCGCATGCAGTGGCGTAGAAGAAGGAGGCAGAAGGGGCCCCTGGGGTTGCCCCCCAGATATAAAAAGTTATACTTTTGCCCCCTCGGATAAAATAAACAATCATCATAAATGTAAATATGCATAATTGATTTGTCACATATAATAAAAAATAATACTCAATGATTATATTTTTGTAATCTATCAAATATTATCATTCTCCTATAATATACGTTATATATCTTTTTTTATATCATGCTGTATTCACATTTTCCACTTACTATAACGCTCTGTATAATAATAAACATAATATTAGTAAGAACCAAAAAGTATTATCACAAAGTAACTATATAAATTAAACAATTCTATAATAATACCTATAATTTCCGTCTAATTACATCTGAGTCAGTGGTGGACTTTGTTTACTTCCAGCGAAAATATGATAAAGTTCATTATTTTATTTATGCTGTTTTTTTAAAAAAAATTTTGGTAAATATTATATATTGTTGGTATTTTTTAAACACATACGCCCCCTTATAAATTTAGACGGCCCTGATAATGCCTATATAAAAAAATTAATAAATTAAAATTTTTAGCGTATGTTAGAAAAATGTGGACTTATAACAAGACGTTTAGCTCTCGATATTATCATGCTACAATTAAAGTTGGTCTTACCTCGTCCGCTGCGTCCGACGAACCTCAAGTCGTTGAACTTGGCGATTTGGTTCTTGATCAGGGCGGAACAGTTGCGCAGCTCAGCCGAACAGTTCTCGTCGTTTCCGGCCTTGAGCGTAACTGCCGTGCCGTCCGGAACCTCGGACAGTATTACCACCTTGAACGCGCCGGGCAGCGTCTTGTTGGACCGCCAGTGCGTGGGCAGAGCACTGCACAGCATGTACGGGCACCCGGTGCGGACAAGCTCGCCCGGATGCTCGGCGGTCACCTCGTTGACGGCCGCCTCGGTCCACCAAAGGTCCTCGGACGGGGGCGACGCGGCCGACGACGACGCGGACGACGAAGCCGTGGCCGCGCCGTGGTGGTGTTGGTCCGACAGCGCGCCACCCCGGCGTCTCTTCTTGCTGTGATCAGACGTCATCCGCACCAGTCGCATAATATTATCCGACCGAGCGCCGTTTCTGCAGCAGTCCGATCCCTGCACGTCTCACTCCTTTTTACTCCCTTTTTTATATGTGTACTTGCACCCACGATTATATTATATATCGATATTATTATTATTATTATTATGTCCAACTCGACGACAACGCAGTATAATTTATAATTAATCGCACTCACTGACGGGACGAGATCGTATACAATAATAATAATAATAATAATAATATTATATTATATCGGTATACCGATGAGATTTTTTGGAAATATTCGCGTCGAAGGGTGAGTATAAGATATTTCGTTCCGTTCCGGTGTATTTATGAAAAATTGTGGTTTTATTTTTTTTTTTTTTTTTATCGCGGGGGTGTTGCGCGACCGATAGCTGACATAAATCGCATTGTGCACGTCCGGACCGCGGGTGGTAAGCCGACTGCGGTGACTGCGCGCCGCTCGACGACGTGCGCCCGTGGAGAGGCAAGCGCATTTCGGTGTCTCCCACCAATGAACGTTCGCAGACATTCCCATCGGTCACTCCTACTTTATTCCGCCTCATACGGCCCCTTCGTATAACGTACCTAAAACGGGCTGCAGTTAGGTGAGAAATGCGATATGATAACGTATTATTATATAGATATAGGCGTATATCGTATAATAATATGACGTATATACACCACGAACGCACGAAAAGGGGGGTTCATTTGCCCCCCTCCCTGGATTATCGATTTGTAAATTTATGTTTTCAACTTTCCTTTTTTTATATTAATTATACAACAAAAAAATTCACGGTTTTATACCTACTTTTTAAATATAATTCCGCTATTTAAATTCCCCCCTCACCCGGATAGCGTCTGAAAACACCAATAATATACTGTTAGGACCGGCACTAGGTTTTGCAAGGTTCTGAGCAAAATCTATTCAAACAGAGGAAATTATCAAAAAAAGGGTCGTTCATAATTGACATGAATTTTCCCCAAAATTATACAAAAGTAATCCCTAAAATATTTTTGCGAGACCCCGGGTACATTTACCACCATTTCCGCCGGCATTGTTTACTGCGCATGTTAAATATGTGTCTCAATAGAACTCTATATCTCTATTCAGTGGCGTAGCGAGGGGGGGGGAGGTGTTATAGGTGTAACAACACCCCCCTCAAAAAAAATTGAGCGTGTTTATTTATTACATGTATATATAAAAAAAAAGAGAAAGATAAATTATTTTACAATATGATACCCTACCTCTATACGTAAACGTAACTATCATTATATAAATTACATAACAATGTTCGTATTTTATAAAAAAAATATGATGTTAAAGATTAATTATTGAATATTGATAAAACGAACTATGATGGTCTATGGTTTATACTCTATAGTTATTTGTCAATCGGTAACCACATTTACCATTTTCCAATCAAGATAGATAAGAAAGTTGTCCATCAATATCAG
>JAIPRL010012389.1:0-12108 GCA_025469235.1 Pemphigus obesinymphae | reverse complement strand
CTGATTTCTTGCAATGCTACTATCTTGACTTTATACTTCTCAACTTCCTTGACTACACTTATAGCTGTTCCAGGTTGGAACATTGTCCGTACATTCCATGTTCCAAAGAGTAAATCCTGTTTCCTGTCTCCGTTCGTTTTTCCATTGAATCTGTATGTCCGAGGCTTGTTGTTGTTTGGTTCCTGAACAAAAGATTTTTACAAGGCAGGGTTGTTAGCCCTGCGCTAAACCCCCAACCTGGAGGACCAGTCCAACACCACCTAATTAAAGGCAGTGTGGGGCTATTGCGATACACTGCGAAGTGTAGGTATCGGGCGATGGGCACGCCACATTCCCTACGCCTTTATAAAAATATATAAATATTATTATTAATTAATTATTAATAAATTAATTAATTATTATTATTAATTTATTAATTATATAAATAAATACCCTATGTAAAAAAATATTTAAATACATTAAAAATAATATTTTGGACATTTTGAGCATCACTCTTTTTATTCAGAAAATAATATTTTAATAAATTTTCGGATATAACAAAAAAGCAAGTATAATAAAAATATTCTGTTTACAGTTCTTCATCATTATTTTAAGCGTTTTTTAAATTATAATTTTGATACAAAAATTGTTTTTAATTCAAAACAGTGTTTCTCAACCTTTTTGACACTACAGACCATTTAAAGAACTTTCCATAAATCACGGACTACCTCAATTAGCTAATAACTTTTTTTTTTTTACTTATACAAATATTTTTCATACATATTCTAGAATTTAGATATTTAGAATAAATAAAAAACAATATCAAGAAGGAAATTATGTTTATTCCATATATGTAGTGGTATATGGAAACTAATATGCTTGGCGAAGACTTACACAATGCGTTGTGAATACTGAACGGTCTTTCATTTCACCAACTTTGCTATAAAAATAGCAATATATATATATATAATATATATAAATAGCAATATATAGTAATATAGTTGCTATATAGCCTTAAGCGCGATCCTAACATAGCTGGAGTTGCATCCGTACAAAAACCTGCAAGCTTTCCCCACATTATGTCGTGCATTTCAAAATAATATCTTCATTACATCAGTACTTTTCAATGTAGTAATCAAATCTCGTAGTAATAAAAGCTCTTCTTTTATTGTATTGTTTTCGTCCAAAAATCGAACAAAAATCAGTAACTGACAACATTGTGAAACGACGTACGTTTCGCCAACATCCCCACATTTGAATTTTGCAATTTTTTTTGCACAAATATTTAGTAGGTACCTACCTACCTATGTAATTTGTATGATTTTATACGCCTATTTACAAAACTTGTATGGCATTCATTTTGAGCCAAAAAAACAATAATTTTGGACGGGTGAAACATCGTTACTTTCATCACGGTGGGCAATACGTAAAAAGACGAGTTCTTTATTTTTACCGATATAGTCGGTTCTTCGATAGATATGGAAAGCATGTTGTCAATGCGAACTTTCACCGTACGTCGGTACCTACCAATACTGTTTGATAATAGAATTTCTTGGATATTATTTTTAGTTTCCTCGCTAAAATTTCTTCCACAGCATTCAATAAAAAGTTTTATTAACTTTTCACCGACAGTGTGTATTTTTTTAGATTTTGCGATTAATTGCGACATTTTTATCGACGCAGACAGCACTTTTTTAGATAACGCGTATCTTGAACCACTTGTTCCGAATTTCATTTTTTTTTTAATTTTCCGACTTACCAATGAAAAAATCTGGTAGTCGATCACTTAAATTAGGATGAGTAGTTTTTAAATGTCGTTGTAACTTGGCGGCTTTTAACGCTTCGTTACTGAGCACGACGGAACATATATTACACACTGTGGTCGGATTTCACAGTTAGTTTCGATCAGTGGCGGCTCGTGGGCTTTGAAAGTGGGAGGACGATTAAAAATTATCCATTTATGAAAATCATAGGATACAATAATAATTATGTAGGTACCTACTCATTTAAAAGGTATTTATTAAACCTATAAATTAATACCATATAGAAAAACAAATGTATAAATACGTCTTACAAAAAACGAAAATTACAAAATAATAAAACTTTACGTTTTATACTCAAAATTTAAGCGTCTATTTTTCGTTTCACTTAACAGGTCTTCCAAGTTGTTTTATTTCAATTTTCTGTTCATATGATACTGAATTTTTATCTACTATAATATAATAATATATAGGTAATATACTAATAAACACCAATAATAAAATAATAAATTAAATAAATAATATACAAGTGTGCACGCGTCACGAACACAATAATTATGGATACTCGTCCATTATTTTGTATTGTCCACACGCATGTCGGGCGATTATTCGTATCGCTCCGGCGGCCGCAATATTGCTGAAATGCCCTCCTATGTTTTTGTGTTTTGATCGTATAGTTATGACGGGCGATTGTCAACGTCGCCCCAGCGCCGAGCGCTGTTCAATAGATACTCGATAACCCCGCATAGGTGAATAATAGGTACCTACTATCTATTTCAACCGTGCTATAATATATGGAAAACAATTTTTACTTATATATATATAATAATATTTTGAAAATGCATTACAATGTAAATACCCATAAATAATTGTTAATATTTAAATCAATGTCTAACTTGTTAATGATTAATTTGTTACAATTTTAGAGGGGGCAATCGCCCCTACACACGGGCCGCCACTGGTTTCGATGGCAATAAATCCGAATTTAATACATACCTACGTCGTCATATTTTCTTTTAGGAGCTATTTCGTTTCACTTTAACACACGAATAATCAAAAATAGCAGCATACACGTTGTGGAGTATGGAATATGGTATGAAGTATGACTACGATAAATAAAATAACGTAGGGGTAGGATGTCGGTGATACCTACACACTAAAGACCTGCAAGGGCGGCCCGGCCCGGTCCGGCTCTCAAAAAGCCCGGCCCTTACTGAAATTTGACCGGGTCGGGTCTTCAAAAAAAATAAAGGGCCGGACCCGATTTTTTAACTTATTATCGTTTTTTCCGGGCCAGGCCTGGGCTTTTTTTTTTTGTAAAATTTTTGGATAGGGTCGGGCTTAAGTAAAAAAATCCTTGAACCGGACTTGTATTAGATAATAAAATTAGGTATAAAATAAAATATAATTACAACAATAAGTTCACAGTTCGATGCTTGTGCAATTAAAACTATACGTTAGGTATTATAACAATAACAGCATCACTACTATAAAGGTCCATTTACACATATCCGTTCCTTGTCCATTCAGTATCAGTGCTTTCCCAAGGTAGTTACAATAATTATTACCTTGTGCTTGTCGTGTCTGTGCTTTTAGATTTGTCAGAGACCATATTATAAATCAAAAATAACCCTTAAATTTGTTTCGGGCCAGGTAAGGGTTTTTTTTATCAATTTTTTTTTTGGGCCGGACCGAGCCGGTCTTAAGAAAAAAATTGTTGGACCGGGCCGGGCCGAAAATTATTGGCCCTTGTGGGTCTATAGTACATACACGGATGGAGTATGACGACGAACAATAAATTTATTTCGAACACGTTAGTGGTACACACGCAAGCGTATGTAATATAAGAAAGAGCTTTTAAAATATTTAAAAATCCATATCGAATTGGAGAAATTGCTTAATGGGATGACCTATGTTATATAGTATATGACCGTATCGAACAAACACCTTTAATGTTCGAATCCAATCGCAATGTTTACAATAAAATAAGATATACTTAAAACGCACTTATGCGATTCGAGTACGAGAATAAACAAAATCAATTTCGATCCCAGATTCCGAAGTTAGCAAATTGTTAGGTACGTGTTTTCAATCGTCTTCCGCCGTGAGGTGGGTGATCGATTTAACGTCATGGACCCCTCGGCAGAGCTCCCCCCAATCGTGAGATTAACTTTTCTTTTAAATTTAAATATAAAATAAAATGGACGCTCAAATGGGACAGTTAATCTTTACCGATTGAATCGTAGACTATCGTCATCGTCATCTAGCTAGCCACAGCCCCCACGAGTCCAACTCTAAAGGCCCAGATGTTGTTGGGCCTCCGCCTGGTAAAGACGAAGGGGCACCCAAGTCCTGCGATACGAATTTAGCTGTCCAGGATTTTACCCCCTTCAGGCAGGTTACCGGTCAGCCGGCTCTTGACATGTGGACTCTAATAAGGACTAATAAATAATAAACTAAGGACTCCTGTAGGTATCCTCTAGGAGTCCCTGTGCTGTACTAGGGTAGGGAAGAAATAGCAACAATCATTGGTGAGTTGATGAGTGATTTTTGACGACGGCTGGATAATTGTATTCAGGAGAATGGTAGGTATATACCTATGTTTGGAGTTAATGGATAATATTATTACTTATTGATTATTAGCAGTACCCAAGATATATTTTAGTCCCTGGTTACTAAAGAAAGGAATCAAGATGAGAAAAAATGTGCAGTCAAAACAATTTTTAAAATAATAAGCTCTAATTTGAATTATTATTGGCTTCATAGTTTTTTGATAAAATGTCTATATTTGAACGTTATAAATATATAATCATAAATAATAATATAAATTTTTTTTTAATCAAGATCTATTAGTTATTTATAATATATATATATAGTTTAGTGTTACAACCAGGTATTTTAATTTCTATAAGATTTCATTATAAATTATAAGTTTATATTTTTAATTATTCAATACCTTTGTTGTTTTGCGTAATAAAAAAATAAAATAGTTAATGGTATTTATGACTGGAATAATATAAATAAGACAAATTTAATTAAAAAATTATGTTTGAAACCTACAGAACACATAAATAAAATAGAAAATAGTAACAATAATGCTTAGAATAAAACTGGTTTCTAATATCTTACAAATTAAACATTTCATCATTTAACAATAATTAGTTTAACAAATTATAATAAATATTTGTAATGAGTATAAAAATATTATAAATTCATGTAAATATTTTACAAAATAATGTGCGTTTCGAATTGAAATTTTCACAATAATTTTCATTGCATATGTTATTAATCAATTAATTATTTGTGTTTACAAAAATTATACATTTATAATTTTTAATTCTATACATTATTTTCAGCACCATAATCATCATTAGATGCCATTGTTACATTGGTTACACCTTTTACAATCATTTCAGCTACTTGCCATGCCATATCTTCTTGCATTTTGACACCATCTTTATTCACAAATTTTCTCATCATTCGCCTAATACTGGATTCTAATAATAGAGGAACTATAAATATAATTGAAAATGAATCAATATAACATGTACCTTTGTTTTTATCTGGATCCGGTTCTATATTTCGTTCAAAACGTCCATATTCATCAACTCGGCCAAAGCTTAATCCACTAAAAAATACAAATATAAGTAAAATTAATAATTTGTACAATGTGTGATCTATGATAACATAATGTGCTTATTGACGGGTTAATAAATATTAATTTACAATATAATTAAGAGGATATCACACCCAAATTTCCTATATCCATCTATTTGTTTAACTTAAATAGGATGTTTATATATTTATAAGTTCATAATTATAATGTTAATACCAAATATCTACTTTAATGAAAAAAAAAAAGTTGTTTAAGAGGACGTAATACCTACCAGTATTTGCTGTCTCTATATAATGGGCAATATAAAAAAATTTAATTAAAACAAAAAATGAAGTGTCTATAAAAAAATTAGAGCTACAACACCTACTAATAATTTTAAAAAGGAGAATATTTTCTTTTGGAAAATATTGTTTAACAAAGAAATTACAGCGTTAAAAGTTTTGCCATATTTTTCGTTTTGTCTTAACTAACACCAGTTTTTAAAATAAATTAGGTATAAAATTATTATAGTCATATACTCATATAAATATATAATTAAAAAAAGTTGTTTTCAACTTTTCAGGATTTCTACCAGATCTTGTGTTATTTTTTCTGTTTTACTATCAGCTTCTAATTATCTATGAAATGAACTACTATCTAGATGTTTACATTTGGATTTGAACAATGAAAACCAATCTTATATATTTTATTTAATAAGTTGATTATTTTTATCATTGTTTTATATAAATTTCTATTGAATAAGCAACAGTTTACATAAGATATAAAATAACTTATAAGGTTTTTAGGATTAATATATTTAGATGTTATAAAAAGTAAAAAGTTTATTCAGTCAACTTAATTAAATATAAAATGAAAGAAATGGTTAATAACTAGAATTTCATGACATTAAAAACACAAGAATAGTTGTGTAACAGTGTGAGACATTCAATCCTTGTTGCATTGTAATATATTTATGTAAAAAAGAAAATCATAGTATAGTATTTATGAATATTTTTTATTTTTTTGTAAAACAAATATATTAGATTTACATATTACGCAATACACCAACTTTAAATTAACCACTCATCTTGCATCCTAAAAGTACATTCAAATGAGCACTGACAATGCCATGCTAAATGAAAACTTTTTAGTAATGGTTACCAAATGTGAAAATAATAATATACACACAAAAGTATGTAATTGTCACAGTGAACAATTAATTCATTTTAAAAACCCATTATCTATAAATAACGGTATGCACAATAATTTTTTATGCCCACGACTATAAAGCAAATTAGCATAGTTCTTAAAGGCAATCATATTTGAAGTAAAAATAATAGATTTACCTTTGTTGTCTTTTTCTCCATAATGAATCAGTACTAGCTGAATATGGTAAAAGAGAAGACATTGATCTTTTTGAATTGGTGCTATACTCGGAAATTGATGAGCTAGATGACTCATTGTCTTGAGACAGAGACTGGTAGGAATTCCCTGCTTTAATTAATTCGGACAAATAACGTACATAATGTTGAGATGATAGAAATGGCATTAAACACTTGTGGCGTAAAAATGCCAAAACCACTAGAACTGCAGATTTAAAACACTGGCCTATTGTTGTTACAGTCTGGCCATGTATATCAGCTGGACAAATAGACTCTTCGACAGTAATTCTCACTTGGTCAGTGAAACCAAGTGAACAAGTTGCTTGCAGTGACAAATACCTATAAATCATTTTTGATCATAAGAATAGCACATAATAATTATTTTTCTATGATAATAGGTTAGTATAAAAATAAAATAAAATCAAGTTACTTTTCATAAATACAAATAGCATCACTTTGTGCTTGTTCGTAGTTAACTGAAGTATTTTTGAATTGTTCAACACAGCGTTCAAAATTTGTAGCTGCTAACCAGAACTCAACAACAGATCTACAGCCTTCACTATCAAGGAACTATAAAAAATGAGATCATTAATTATTTAAATTACAAAAATCAATTATATTAAAACAATATCAGGTATGTATATATATATTTGTATACATTAAAATACATATGAAATGGAATTTTTTTGAAATAAAATATTTATACAAAAAATTAATGCATATATGATCAAAATATGTGATAGGTATACAATAATTTTATACTCAAAATAATATTAACCATTAACAACCTAATCATTAGTCAGACCACATCAGTAAATATGTTATATAATTGCATTATTTTCAAAACTGAAGTATTAATATAAAAAGTCAAATGTCTTATTAAATTGTATAGAGACAAACGAATACTCTGGGGATCTATCAAATAAAAATTACAAAATTATAAAATAAAAATTCCATGTTTGGTAAGATATTGCCAAACAAATGAAAACGGATAATTTTTGGTACTTTTTTTTATCATATTCAGGCTATTCACAACAATAGTGAAGATTGAAGCACGTCTACTTTGGTCATCACCATCGACCAATGACTGTTTATTATAATGTAATATTTTTATTAATTTATAACATTATCCCATTGATTTTAATATTATGGTATGCATTCAATTTTCATGTTATATATACAAATATTGTTAATCGCCAATAGGTTACAGATAATGTAATATAGGTGTTTTGTAACATGAAAATATTATCATTTACTGTTGTGCACTTATTAGTTATAGTAACATTAGATGTAACAAATACAAAAATTTGAAATATTTATAGACTTCTTTTTGTAGAACTTTTTTACGTTTTACACTTTTACCAAGATTTGTTAAGTATACCTATATTATTTTATGATTAATATGTGTATTAAGGTATGCTTAAATTCAGAAACATAAATAATTTTAATATGGATAATACATAATATTTGTGCAAGTTTAAGTGACTTAAATTAGTATTTTTACTGTGTAGAATTTACACCTATCTAGAAAGACCTTTCAATCTACTGATAATTTATTTTAATAGATAGGTAACAATGTTTTAAGGCGACAAAGTAATTATTTTAAAATTTTATGAGATATCTATTGTTCTAAATTTGGATACAGACGGCCGAACAAAAAGTAATAAATGCGTTTGTTGAATATGTCAAATAGACCAGCACAGCAATCCGACCACTTTGGGAGTAGCTCGAATAAATACGCATGGTACAAATTCTATTATTATGCTTATGTTATGGCCATTAGTGTTCAAGTGTGCTGACCTTTTTCGTCGCATCATGATCGTTCGTGTATACCCACCTTTATACATATAAATAAAAATTCTTTAAATTTTTAATTAACTTTAATTTAAACACATTATAAATATAAAATATCTTTGTTGTACTCATAAAAAATAAAATTGTATACTTGTACTACTTTAGTAGAAGAGAGATAATCCAAATTCTGAAATTACATTAAAAACGAAATTTATATAATATTTAAGATTTAAAAAAAAGGTTTAAATCACTTAAAGTTACACAAATAATGATCCATATTAAAACTATAATGATAAATTAAATATCAATACCTCCATAAAATATGATAGAAGTCCATCACAAAGCAATATATCACCAAGTGTAACTTGTCCACTAGTTAAAACATCTACTTGGTATTTACAAAACATATCAGTCTGAACAAAACTATTCCAATACCTAAAAATAATAACGTAATTTATTTAACGACTATAAAATCACATAACAATAGGATAATAAAAATCTTATACATACTCTTGTAATATTACATAAACTTTGTCTGTAATATCTTTTAAATCACTAATATCTATATGTTCACTATCAGTATTAATTTTTGCTATTAATTTATCTGAAAACTGAATTCGATGAACTGAGATGTTCCTTAATACATTTTGTCGTAATAAATCATCTTCAATGTCTGTACGACCTACCAATGCCATGTATAAATTATATAGCGATAGAGAATTTCTATGGTCTAAAAACTGACGGAACATTGATAAAAGTGCACTATTATTCAATACCAATGCTTCATCAAAATGTAATGACAATTTGCATTTTTCCAAAGTATACAGATCTGTTGAAAAACATTTAAGTTTATACCTATATTTAATATACCTATCCATTTATATATATATTTTTTCAATACAATAGTTACATACCACTCTCACCACATTCAAAATCTTTGAGGGGTACAACTAACCCATCACCAGATAGACTTAGTCCAACATTATTGATATTAGTCGATAATGCTGGACTCTTTTTAGATTGAATTGTTTTCCAAAAATTGAGCATCGTATCATATTAGTTCAGTTTGTTTGGCTTCAATTGATTTAAATGTTTTCAAGACAAAGAAGAATTCATTGCAAACAAGGACATTCAAATTGATTTCCTACAAAAAAAAAAAAAGGAAAATAATAGTTAGAAATAAGTGCCTAATCAATTTAAATATGTGGACATATCAAAAAAATTTAGCTTGCTGAAATTAATGAAATCTGTACAAAACCTTGAAAACTGAAGATTCAATTTTAATATTTAATTTACTAATTATTTCAATGTTATTTATTACTGTAAATTTAATACTTTATCATTATTCAATTACTTTTCAAAATTAAACTTGATTTATGATATTTAATATTTATCTGTATTCTTATCATATAATATGTATTTTGGAGATATCACAAGAATAATCAAAATGATAAATGCGTCATATATTCTGACACCTGTTAGTTGTTACCACGGTTGGGTTGTAGATAAACTGGTTAACGGGAAACTGCAGGCTCTATCAGTTGACGGTTGTCATGATTACTGATTGTAGAAATTGCGGGCTCTTTAAATATTTATAATATATAATATATTTTATAATATTATGATAATTTTATTATAAAGTTCGAACAACAACTTACAAAATGCCAAAATGTTGCGTAAAAGAGTGTGATTCTCGCAATCAATCGGTATTTGGTATACCTAAAGATACCAAAAATGAATGGGAATTAGCCCTTAATATGAATTTAAATCATAACTCAAAAGTATGTAAGGATTTAATCCACAAGATATTATTTCAACATGGGAATCTGGTGTTGGTGTCAGCAAATATTCTATGGGTATATTTTAAAACTGTGATTAGAATTTTATTTTTAATTTAAAGGAAAAATTTGAATTATTTTCAGATTTGTTTAAAAAGACTAAAACTTAAACCTCTAATAAGGTTGAAAACCAGTTATATTGCAAATTCAACTCATTTAAATTCTGTCTTTTAAAACAATTATATACAATATGATCACAATTATTTTAAATTAATTAATACATTCACAGATTCAGTTTAAATTCAACAACCTGAGGTACCTACCTACCTAACTATTTATTAATCATTAACATTACTTTTAAATAAGTAGGTACAGGTTAACAATCAAGTTTTAACATTTTTTTTTTTTTTTAATTGATTTTAAAAAAATTATCGACAATAATAATTTTCATAATTACCATGGTAATTATTATAATATGCCATTGATGATATTGGAATTTTATTTTAATTTAGTTTAAATCTCAATTTATTTAATTAAATTTTTACATTACAGATTCTGATCTATTTTTCATTTATATGGGGAACTATTTGATATGACTAATGTTTTAAGTACACACGAGTTAAACAGTATTCACAATTTTAATCTTATTTTAAATGTTTTTGAAAAACTGAAGGTATCGCACACCTTCAGTTTAGTTAACAAAAATGAATTCCAGAAAGTTAAAACCACTTTTAGTCCAGATAAATGTATTGAATCTTTTGGACATTTTCGACATGCATATTGCTCTAAAATTGTATCTAATGATATAGGTTATATTATATTCAGTAGTTTTATCTTTTGTATGATTTTAATTAATTTGTTTCTGTTAGTGAAATTTGTAAGTGGTATAAAAAATTATATTATTCCATGAGGAAAAAAACTTCTGAGAATAAAATATAATAAACCCGTTGAAAGTTATTATTCTCCAAAAAAACAAAAGCGCATTAAGCAGTTACAGTTAACAGAAAAAAATATTTAAAAAAACGACTAGAGCCATAAAAGAAATAAAAAGGTTGAAGAATGCATTAAGCATGGACTAAGATACAAGACTAAGTCCCTGGCATTAAGTGATGCATATCTCCAGATGAAAAATGTTTCAGATATTTCTTTACAGCAGTTTTTATCAAATTCTATATTCAAATATCTACAACCGTGCTATAAACTAGTTATCTTGCAATATAAAAACGGTTTATCACAATAATTTTAAAAAATGATAAAAATTAAAATGAAATTTCATTAAAATTGTCCATACCCAACTAATTTTTTTACTTTAATTGTTATTTTTACTAATATTAATGGAGAATAGTGATGTTATTTCGTGATTTTCAAAAAACCCCGCAAGTGTGATATACGGTAACATATTATGATAATATTAACCACGTATACCATATATATCCATTCATCACGGTTGTAGATCTACAACCGTGCTATTCATGTTAAACATTGATAGAGTGCGTGAAAGAAATCGACTTGTCTAGTGAATTCGCTTAGATTTTGAACGCAAAAAGGGCGTGTTGGCAAATTCGTCGGTAATCCCCAATTATTTTCTGAACGATAAATCCGATCGCCGATGTAGTTATCCCGTATCCGACTGCTCTGGAAAACGTTTCTGAACCCACTCAAGTATATCTTAATTCGTGGTTTACTATAAATGAGAATACGGGAAACTCGTAAGATTTGTCAGAGACACTGTGGCGATCAATTTCACTAGTGGTTGCCTATTCATCCCCTTAAAATAATTTGATAAGTGATAACAAAAGTGAAAATAGCGGTGGCATATT
>JAIPRL010012388.1:0-12110 GCA_025469235.1 Pemphigus obesinymphae | reverse complement strand
CTATTATATTTATTTATTATATTTAATATTGAATATTTATTTTTATATTTTATTTCAGTATTTTATTATTTTCACTCGATTTACGTTGTCCAAATTTTCAAAAAAAATTCAGTTACGCATTTAAAAATGTTTCCCGTTTTTGCCGGGTTTCGGGTTTAACACAGTTTTCATTTTGCCGGGTTAGAAATACGTGTCAAAAAACGTTTTAAATTTTTTCCGGGTTCCGGGTACGGGTTTAAAAAACGTGTCTCACTTTTTCCGGGTTACGGGTTTCGGCTTTAACACGGTTTTAATATTTTGCGGGTTACACAGGTTTTCACCCCGGGTTCAAACCCGTTTTGACTCCCTGGTTTTAACCGACATTTGCACAGATAAATAACTGTTGTATGCAGGCTATGCAGCACCTTTACACTGTAATATAACCGACCTATACATGGAACAAGCACGGTTGTATATAACACTTTTGCACAATACTTTAACCTACCCGTGCATATTAAGTGCACGGTGTTTCTCATGTTAAATAACTCCAAAACACCATGCCCTGAACCGAAATAACACGGTGTCAAACACCATAAACTATGTCCACTGCACTCAATGTGAACCTGAAATGCTACTCGGGTAAATATCGGATCACTCCTTCTGGTAAAAAATTTGTTTTCTGAGAAAAAGAAAAAAAAAATGAACATCATTGTAAAACCAATATTTCCCTGAACTACATTCAGAATATAAAATAATGACCAAAAAACAACGAGTATATAAGGTGTCTAACTTTATATTTAAAAACCTAAAAGTAAAGTGTATATATGAAATATAAATTAAAAAAACACTTTATGCTACCCTCCTCTCGGTATTTATCGATAACCGCCAATACAGTGTGGTATGTTTATAACTGACCGACACAGCAAGAGCAATAAATAATAGATTATATAGAGACAATAAAAATTTTTTTCGTAATCGATTAGGTAGTTAGCTTATTTTTATTTCAATTACTATTTAATGCCTCCAAAATTTATTTTTGATTTTTCTACTGACTACTTAATAAAATATTATTCTATACTTTTTTTTTTCATTTTCGATTCAATATGCAATAAATTTTGAATTTTGTAAAAATTCACAATAACCATAAAGTATCCAGAAATGTGCAAAAAAAAAAAAAAATTGTCACTATTATGATTCGTAAACATTAGGTACTGACAAAAATGTGAAAAAGGAAAAAAAATATGCAATTACATAGAAATCCGCGCTCTATACCTATCAAATTAAATTAAAAACAACTATTTTTAATCATATCTACTGAATGTCCTATTTTCCTATAAATTAAATCGAAATATATGCATTTTTTTGGTGGTGGGTAGAGAACTGGGCCAGTAGGGTAGTAGTAAGGGCAATACAACCGAAGCAGTTGCTTAGGGACAAGCGCTATATGAAAGCTTTAAATATATATTTTATTGAGAAAAAAACACAATATTTTTTTATTTATTGCTTTTTATGCATAATTTTCATCACGATATTATTTAAGGTATTTCTTCTCGCCTCGAAAATTGAATTTGCTTGGGGCCCCGCAATTCGTAACACCGCCCCTAGTAAAGAGAACCAGTCCAAACAATTTATCCATATTATGATGCAAATGGAAACAAACACAAATGAAGTTTGATATAAACACATATAATTTTTTTATAAATTTGATATAAATATTTTGTATATTAAGTTATAAGCCAAATCTTCTTCTCTTTCACCCATAGATAAGTATACTATCACCACAGATAATAAAGGAATTCCTTTATTATCTATGATTACCTCATAAAAGTATTTGGGGTCGGCCAATTTCCATAGTTCTCAAGATTCATCATTTACAGAATCGATTTCCTGCATCTTCACAAGAACAAATTTTAATTTTGAAATTTGATCACTATTTAAATTACAACTTCATTGATAAATGTTATCAATTTTATATTCTCCTTGGATATTTGACCGTTACGTTATCTTATCACATTTTTACATGTTTTTTAAATTTTCCAAATATAAAATAAACAATCATAACTCGTCATTATTATTACTCTGTATTGTTAACGTCGACTCTGTTAAACATTTAATTTGTTCAAAAATATTCATTTGGTATATTAATGCTTACTTAAATTTGTTCGATTTTAAATAAATTATGAAGAATACTCTGCACGTAGAGGTGCTTTTAAAACCTGAAAAGTACGTATCTATTTACAATTGTTTAAAGTATAATCTTATAAAATGTGAATTTAAGAATACTGTCAAATTGTACATTTAAAAAAATCATTATACTTTGTTGAATGTGTACTCAAACTAGTTTAAATTAAGTTAATTAATGGTTATCAACCACGTTTATTTAGAGCTATTGACATTTCTGAACTGGAAAAAATTATTCAACTTGAATTAAAAAATATCAACCCGATTATTCCGGATTCTATACACACTACTTTTGTCACTGAAGGATTGACAGATTGTGTGAAACATGTACAAATTTGTGAAATTGAAAACGTACAAGAAGATATTCAACAAACGTTGAATGAGGTACCTATGGTGGTTTGATAAATAATTTTTAATCCGTTATAATGAAAATTAATTTGTAGACAGGTGATTGTTCATTAGACTTAGAAACATATACAATTAAAATCTACTTTTACAAATTAGATGAAAGTGGTTTAGTGGATGATCTTACCACTGATGAGTCTTCATGTAAGATGAAACGATGTATATTACCAAATGTTGATTTTTGTGGAATTTGGGATTCATTAGTATTTGAAGAACCAGTCAAAGAAATTGTGATTATATTTTATAGCAGTTGTAACTATTAATCACTTACCTATTTAAAATTCTTTTTTTCTTATAGCTTTTACAATATGCTGAAACTGGAATGAATTTTGCACGCCATAATGTCAACACAAATATTATTAGTTACAATAGATTAATTTTGTTGCACGGTCCTCCTGGTACTGGAAAAACATCCATTTGTAAGGCTCTCGCACAGAAGTTATCAATACGTTTGAGCCAACAATACAATTTCTTTGAATTTATTGAAATAAATAGTCACAATTTGTTGTCCAAATATTTCTCAGAGGTAAGAATTTGAATTATAAATAATAAATTGTAAAATAACTGTCAATTGAATTAATGTAATTATAGAGTGGATCATTGGTTATGTCTATGTTCCAACAAATAAAAGATGTATTAGAATATGGCGATTCATTAGTGTTTATATTAATTGATGAAGTAGAGAGTTTAACACGGGCTCGAGATGCTGTATTGTCTGGTACTGAACCATCAGATTCTATAAGGGTTGTAAATGCTGTACTTACACAACTAGATAATTTGAGAAAGTATACATAATTAATAATTAAATTAAGTGAATTAATAAAAAATGTAATTTTAAATTTATATTAACATCTTAAGGTATCCTAATGTCATATTTCTAACGACATCAAACGTGACAGAAGCCATTGATTCTGCGTTTACAGACAGAGCTGATATAAAGATGCTCATTAATTCACCTAAAGAAATGGCCATATATACCATACTTAAAGCAGCTATTGAGGAACTTATTAAAGTAAATATGATTATACATTTATTTCACTATATAACTAAACTACCATTGGAAATTTTCCGGACAGAGATATATAGGGAAGTAGTATGTTTTGTTAGTTTGTTCTGGGACAAGAGCCCTACCTCTGAACAACCACCTTCCATATCCTACCCCTCCCTTCCAACCTGTTTAACTGAACCCTCTCGCCCCTCACACATCTAATTTATCCGCCTCCTCCGCATATTACTCTCCCACAGAGCCGGTCCCTTCCATCTCTTTTACTGTATGCCCTGGGTCTGGTCAATCATGGCTATGGCGAACCAGTACATCTTATGATATGTAAGGTGGATATTCGGAGGTGCAGCCTTTGTCAATAAACCAAAACATACTACTCACCTGTATATCCCTACCTGGAAACATTCCTAAATTAATATATATTTTAAATATTTAAATGACTTTTTTAGGTAAAATTAATTATAAATGTAGAAGTTACCGATAGATTTGATCGTCTTCCTAATATTAATGTTGAACAAAATGATGTTCTTAGTACAACTCAAAAATTATATAACATTTCCAAGTAAAAATAGCAACTACAAAATTTTTGGTTTTAATAGTTGAAATACATTTTAATATTTTGCTATTTAATATTTCAGAGAAAGTGTTGGGTTGAGTGGACGAGTGTTAAAAAAAATTACTTTTATTGCTCATTCTATATATATCAGGCGACCACAATGTGATGGTGTTCATCAGTTTCTGTCAGCGTTAAGTAAAGCAGTGAAATATCAAAAAGCACAGGATGCTGGTATTAATAAAATTAAATAATAAACAATTAAATTTAAGATATAAATAATATTGTAATTATTTTCAATTATTGTAAAATGAATATCTATTATTAATTATTATATTTCAATGAAGTTTATTTTAATGAAATATAACATATTTTACTTAAAATCATGAAAATTTTGGTTTTGCAATGAAGTATTTTATCTTTCAGATTTTAAGCGTTGCGAGGAAGCTATTAATTTTACAATGATTTGTATTTTTCTGTGAACAACTTTTCGGGTTTGAGTTTGGATATAGGAGTTTTAGGGTAAATAGGTTATTTGATAGTAAGTCATTTTAGTGAGGTCATTTTTTGATTTTTCTAGTATTTTCTTGAGGACTAGCACCCACATTTGCTGTCTCCATTTAACCAAAAGATAATATACAAAATTTACGTCCAATATTCTTATCACAACTTTGTAATTTCTAAATTTACCTATTATTAAATGGATAGACGAGATCATTATCGATGATGTAGAAAATTTTTTTTTAAATTTAACTGTCTAAAGAGATTCTACTATTTTTAGTATTTTAAGTGAAGAGCTTTCTGATAGATAATTCACTCTAGTTTGTACTTGGAGGTTATTTTTCGATTTTAATAGCAGTTTTTTTTAAAGTACAGAAAAACTAAAAAAATGTTTATAAATTAGAAAATTATAATTTCAGAAACTTTAATTTACATTAAATATCTGGTAATGTGGTAAAACATTCAAATCTTTTTATCACTTTTTAATAATTTTGAAAATTGATTTGTTTTTTTTATAAATATTTATACATTTTTGAATTACACATTTATTTTAGTAGGTATATTAAAATTGTCAAATTGTTTGTATTTAAATTCAAAATATATTTTAAGAAACCTTATTTAATTAAACAATAATTTATAATAGATATAGATATTTAATTTTTTTTTAACTAATATTCTACTATTTTTATTTTGAATAACTCATGGTTTCCTTTGGTCTATTGACAAACCAAGTAATAAGTTAAGTCTAAAAAGTACTGGTAACTAAACTAGTTACTTTTAAGGTTTCTAAATATAAGTTTAGACATCTTATATACTCACTGTATCCGTTCTAAGTTACTAGTACATAGTTACAATTGTTGATTTGATGACCAGGGATATAATTATTATATTTTGTTTTGTTTTATAATGTATTTAGATTATTGTTTAATATATGTTTAGAAATCTAAATTCTTAGAAATATGCATTTATGCTCCTATTTTGTAAAAATATTAAAATAAAATAAAAAATAAATTTTTTTTATATTAGTTTAAAAATGTATACATTTACGAGTAGGTACAATGATTAATATAATATTAATAATACTGTATTTTACTAAAATATTTTATTATTAAAAAAAAATTATAATTTTCTAAAATATGTGAATGTATGACTTGTTTCTTATCCATGTTTTTTTTTATAGCAAATTCGTTATGAGCCATAAGTATATGTGGGTAAAGCATGGAGGTAGTCTATCATCGTAACAAGCAAGCTTTATATATATATATTATATATACTTTTTATATATATATGTATATGTGTTGGAAAAAATAAATAATACTAAAATATTAATAATATGCATTTAAATAAAAAAATGGAAAATATGTAGTATGTGTCAAAAACTGATAAAATAAAATAATTCAAATTTGTAATTTATCTAGCTATTTTTTAGACTGTAAAAAAACAAGCTGGGAAAGTTCACTCTATGAGCATGCTAAATTTCCAGTTTCTAAATGTATTTTAAACAAAAATATAAAACAATGTCCCTCGGAACTATAATAAAAATATTATAAGATAAATAATATCTACTCCCTGGTAACCAAATTAACAATCGTAACTATGTACTAATAACTACAGACAGACAGGTACAATGGGGATATAAGGTGTTTAATCTTATGTTTAGAAACCTAAATATATGCAAATTCATATAAATCCTGACCATACTTAGTACTTTTAAATATCGAAAATGTATTAGCTATACAGAGGTGTAACAAAGGAATTTGTAATTTGTATTGTAGTGGGGGGATTAGCATGTGACAATGAATTTTTACCACTATAACATATTATTTTACATTTAGAATAATAAACAAAAACCGTTATTCGCATAATAGTTATGAAGCCAACTGAAAGTGTTAAATGGCTTACTAAAAAATGTATTAGGAGTATTTTGACCTTACCCTCCTTTATAGGTTTGTCCCTGTATATAGGTTAATCATAACTTATAAGGCTACAGAACTACACAAAAATGTGTGTAACATAATACATTTAATTTTTAATAATTAAAAGTTTAAATACCTACTAATATGTTGTCTTTATATATTAATGACTCATAAAAATAAAGTACCCATAAAGTAAAAGTATTTTATAATTTTTATAAAAAAATAAAATAATAAAATAAAAAGTAGCTAATATAATATATTTTGTATACCTTTTTTAAGTTTGGTAAGATAATAAAATGCAAATGCTAGTAAATCTGCTATAACATTGAGTGAACAATATACCTACCTAGTAAAAAAAAAAGTAGGTATTTACATTAATTAGATGATTATTATAGTACTTTGAAAAGAAAACATACAAAGTATGTTCCTATTACATATTAATTACTGGACTTGGATAAAGTAAAGATGTAAAGTATATTGTATTCGCACAATCAAAAATGAAAAATCTTGTTTTTGTTTTATAATTTATTTCAAAACACTTAAATATAAATTAAAATCTATTGAATAATCATAATTCATCCATAGTCTTCTCTAAACCGATCATTCTATCGTAATCTATGGGTCTTCTGAATCTTTCTCTCAAGACAATTGCTTTGTTTCCAGCAAGTTTATAATATTCTTTGTACCATGGAACAAGGGTAAATTTACCATCGGGCAATTTAATAGCCTTATCGAAAGTATAGGTCATGTTTTTCCATGGTAGAATTGGATGTATGAACACTCCTACGTATTGTCTTTTCGTGTTGTGCCTATAAATCCTTAACACATATTTTGAAATAAAACTGTAAGATGTTATTTTCAAAGTGAACAATACCGACAACATTATTATAAGCTCTAGAGCCGAGTGTGGTAATAACAATATATTGAAATATGTATTTAAATCTATATACCCTTCGGTGAACAAAAGATATAAATATGAACAGACAAACACTGATGGCAGAATTACTATAGCGACAACTAAGATTCCGCTCAAATATCGTACATATGTTTCCCCGGTTCCGTTATAAACGAGCATATATTCAGTTGGTGAAACATTGTCTTTAGCTGCTTTTTTATTATACACGTCGTAAATTGGTTTCAAACCCATTTTCTTCATGAAACAACGATTGAACGCCGACAATTGTACAGAAGATCGATTAGCAGTTAATAGAGTGTGTTTGTTGTGAATTGCTGAACCTCTGTAGAAGCACTGCATCGTATACATCCGTCTCATCGAGAAATTGATTGTACTCCGGAGACAATAATTTAAAATATTCATTTTAGTATTATTTGAATTCAAATTAGATTGTACCTAGGTAAATGCATAAAAATTAAATAATACTTATAAATATATGAAATTAGAATAGGTATATAATAATATTATATAATTTAAAATTCTAGAATTGAATAATACTGTAATTTTATAAGAAAACAACACATTTTAAAAAGTAAAGAGCGAAAATTCTGATCTTCATTTTCAAGAATAAATGAGTATTGATAAGTGATAACATGTTATCTGTGGTGTGTGACCGTGCGGCGCGGCGTGCGATTAAAAATATAGTTGGACAAAAAGTTTGAACACAATTTTTGATTGTACATTTTACAATAAAATATAAATTAACGCATCAAATTTGAAGTAAAAAATTAGATTTGTTTTATTTTAATAAATAGGTACTAGAAATACTAACCTAATGTGATTCGTACCATTAGTAATTGAATTTGTATTTAAATCCTCAGTTTCTCCACATGTACTACTTACTCTTGTATTCACCCCTTCATACATGTCTTCAATTACGCTCACATACACCCATTAAATAAGAATACTTCCTCAGAACTCTCCTATCAGTAGGTATCATCTGCAAGCCTGATAAAAACTTGGATCTGCAAACCATGGTACCTCACCCTGTATATCCATTGTTATTTCATCCATTTCCAGGGAAAATAAGTAATAAGTAAGTACTTACTCAAAACCGAATCCTGGTGCCAGGGCCGACGCTAAGTAATGTTTGTGAGGGGTCGTGTATTATGAAATTGACGACTTTTGCTTAATAATGACGATTTATAAAAAAATTGTCTCGCTTCACTCGAAATATTCCATTATCTTTATATTACTAGAATTTAATCATAATATATTTAAAATACTTACCATATAGTATAACTCACGAAACTGTGAGGAGGATATTAGTGCATCTCGTTATACTTTAAAATTTATTTGTGAAAGTAGTGTAGGACAATCAATTGAACCAAATAAAAAAGTTTGGAGAGAAATTAGGTAACTAACTGTATACTAACTATATACTAATACTATAACTATATACTAACTGTACGTTCTCGATCAGCAAGGCTAAATAAATTTAAAAATGTAAGGACTGCGAGGAATAGTTATGTGGAGGACAAGGGATCTTTAGAAAATAAGCAGCAAAAGATGGAAATTTGCGATGAACTCTTTCAATCGCAAGGGAATCAAACGATAATTGAGGGTCCCGAAAGAATAGATCTGTACTCTAAGAAAGGGCGGACTAAGAAGCAATAAAGAATCTTAAACGAACGATCCGCAACTTAAATTCGGAGGAAATACGACGAATGAAACCAAGGATTTTAAATGCTTTACAATAAATTTCCTGAATGTGTAGTTTGGGAGACAGATTAGAGGAAAAATGAAAGCCTAGATGACGGATTAAATTTAAAAAAGTAATTGGAATACCGTGGATGGTGTAATCAACAATAATTGGATAGGCGATACGAAAGTAGGACATTTTAAGGGATTTGGAGACACTGAATGATAATCCCAGTGATTCAGCCCAATATATACTAACCGGTCAAGATCAGATTGGAGAAGTGAGGTACCATTCAAGTTTTTAATTAGTACACGTAAATAATTTTATATCATTAGCAAATATAAGGAGTTGTGCATGATGTAAAATAGAAATAGCTTCATTTACAAGAAGAGAAAACAGCAATGGGGAAAGAATGGTGCCTTAAGGTACGCTTGATGAAGGAGTAATGATATTGAAAGTACCTACTATCTTGTAATTTCTTCCATTGATTTCGATTAGTCAAGTAAGATGAGAACCAAGAGAAAATAGGTTTCCCGAAACCAGAGGCAGATAAGATCTTAATAAAAATGGCATGATTAATTCGGTCGAAAGCCTTAAAGAAATCCGCGTAAATGGTGTCGACTTGATATTGGCGAGCAAATTATTCCAAAATAAAGAAGGTAAATACAAGATTACAAGTTATAAGAGTTGATCAACCTGGTCGAAATCCATTCTGATCATCAATCAGAAAGGAGTTAACTAGAAGTTGGATAGAGGAAAGAAATAAAGATTTAAAAATTGTTGCTATATATGGGAAAGATTGGCAATAGGTCGATAATTCATAACTTTTGAAGGGTCGCCTACTTTTAAAACGGGTAGTAAAAAACTTATTTTTAGAATAGAAGGAAAAATACCTTCGTCTAGAAATTTTCTAAATAAGAACCAACGAGGTAAGGAAAGAGTATTACTTACGTAAGATGAAAAGGAAGTCACCAGCTGGTATACCATCAGGCCTAAGAGAAAAATCGCCACGGAAATATGATAGCTGGTGATAAACATCATAAACAGAAAAGTAGGTTTTACTAGGAAGATTAAAAGTTGATGTAAAAGAAGAATTTGGGAAAGATGAGGAAGCAGGCAGACATGTATAGACAGAATGAAAATGTCGAGCGAATAAATTAGCCAAATCAAGTTCATCAGTAGGTACTAGACAAATCATTAAGGATTACCGAACTAGGTATACCCGAGGGTGATTTATTTTTACGAATGAATTTCTAGTAAAATCTTTGGGATTTCTAAAAAGGGATGATTCAACTTGAATAATATATAGTTACTATATAGAATTGTTTTTATAAATATTTGTAACGAGCTCGGCACTTAGACAAATTTTGATAATCTTGGAGGTTAGATGTTTCTTTGTACTTTTTACGAACTCGCCGTTTCATGCAAACAAGATAAATTAATTCTTTAGTAAACCAAGGTTGAATAACAAGTTTTACCTATCTATATGCGGGGAACAAACCTGCAGTGGCGTGTCCAGAAGTAATTTTATGGACGGGCCACCCATAGCTAGTTAGATTCAGAGAACATGGAATAAATTTTCTGATATTCTCACTACAGCGGATAAATATGATTTAAACTATCCACGGTAATTACCAATTGGTAAAAACATTGAGATAAAGTCGGCCTTTATTTAGGTATTATTTTATTTTTGGATATTCAAAATAATATATCATTTGCGTATTATCCATCATTTATCTGATTAAATTAAACAATTGAAAGATCAAAGCTAATCAAGTTTTAAGAAGAAAGATGAGTTTAAAAAGACGTTCAAACTTTTCTAATTTTAATCTTTTAAAAATATTGGAAAATAGAACTGATTCTCAATAATTGATGAATCAAGCTGTAATAGGCAAACCATACACAACTCAAAAATAATACAGTATAGATAGGTACGTAATTGCCTTGAAAATTATGCAACTCCTAATCGTATTTGATTCTTGTATTATGCAACATGAAAATATGCTTTTGATAATTAAACGTATTGTGTGTAGGTGCCTAGCTAATATTCACAATACTATTTATATTAACTCTTGTCGAATTATCTAAAAATTAATAATTATTTTAAAAACTATAAACGAAAATGTATAGGTACCTACTCATATTTATGGATACCTAAATGTATTTTAAAATATTCCCAATTGTACGTTTTGGACCAAGACAAATCACGTACAAAATGTGGGTGGGTCCGGTCCCACCCCCCTGGACACGCCACTGGAACAAATACATAAGAATGGATAGCATCAACAATGATCTTAAACAAGATGACACTTAGTATATATACCTAGTCAGTATAGATAAGATGACACATGCTGTAGATTAGAAACATTTACATTACCTATTGTCTGAATATGACAATGATTGTGATATGATATATACAGTGCTCGAATTGGTGGGGGACGCTGGGGGAATGAGTACCTCAACAAATTTTTCAGACATTTTAGCGTACCTCTACCATTTTTAGTTAAGAAAGATGCAGAAGAAACTATTGTTGTGTCGGAAGAGAATTAAATTAAAATATGAAATGCGACATATATATAGGTACCTATACTATTATACCATAAATCATAATTTATGGAACTATTTAAATAAATGTACTTTTTTTAAATTGATTATATTTATTAAATGTAAAGTAAGATATTTATTTTAAAATTAAAATATAGTTTTATATAATGAAAGGAGGTGAATGGGGGGGGGTGGGAGGCATAGCCCCCCACTTTATATCGAGGTATAAAAAGTTATGGGAATGCTCTTATTTTAAATATAAATAGAGTCCCTCTACTTTTTTATTTTTCCAATTCGAGCACTGGATATATATACATTCCATTCGTGGGTGTAGCAGCTCACACAAAATTAATATTGTATTATTGATATATAGGTATATGTTTATGCTTGTGTAGGTATGTGAAAATATACGCGTGTAAAACACGTCGGTA
>JAIPRL010012387.1:0-12111 GCA_025469235.1 Pemphigus obesinymphae | reverse complement strand
TGCAAAATCATACGAAATATATTCTGTAGCTACTCATCGAGTAGGTACTTTTATAGATTGTAACACTTACCATTAAATACATAGTTTTCTAAAATTAAGTAAACAACAATGTTATTAATATTATGTAAACATTTATAAATATTAAATACATATATGAAAATATTTTACAATATTCAAATTATTTAATAATAATAATTTAATTCTTAAAATAACAGTAATTACAAAATATAAAGAAGTTAAGAAAGCCCATTCTGTGGGCATTCTAAATGCCCAGTTTCTAAATGTGTTTTAAACAATAAACTAAAAATATAATAAAATAAAACGAATAATATATCTCTTCCTAGCAACCAAATCAATACATTTTTAACTATATACTAGTCACTATTGACATACGAACAGACGGAGAGATACATCAGGAATACAAGGTTTTTAAACTTATATAAATCTAAAAACTAATTAGATTATACTTAGGGTCTCCCTACACACTTTTCAGTGGGGTCAATTATTCTTCTTGAATAATTAAATAAATGAATAAATATAGAATTTGAGGTATGATGATAAATTGTAATAACTCCTTAAATTTATTTTATGGGAGAGGTAGTGCTGTACCTTCTAGTGGTCTCCCCTATGAGTAGTGTATTTCAGAATTAACAACGCGAGTTAACAATGTCTACACGAAACGAAACAGCGCCGAACCGATAGCCAAATGTCTCACGACCTCCTGGCTGTATCGGAAAAAATAGCCCTTTTAAGGGTTACCCTTTCGACAATCGTAATAATCACGAGACTTGAAAACTAAATAATAAAACAAAAATCAATAAAAATAGCATTTTCAAACCAAACTCAAAATTAAATTGAAACCTTAATTTTAAATCAAATCCAAAACTAAAAAATAAAAGTAATAATACAAATGACGTCCAGGAACAAATAGCTAAAAAAATTTCCGTAAGAAATATAAAGATAGCCCAGATAAATCTCGAGGGCCTCACAAAATCAAAAGCTGAAATACTAAGCAACATCTTTAAAGAGATAGACGTACTAACGATACAAGAGACGCACGTTCCTGAAGGGAAAACAAAAAGACTAGCAATATCAGGGTTCCGAATGATTGACTACATTGGACACAATAAGCACGGTCTCGCTACAAACGCAAATCAGCGCCTAAACCAACAAACCATCCAACTCTTAGAAGGAAACGAATTCGCAATCGGAATACGCATAGGTAATTTTACTATCTACAACGTCTATAAGCCACCGTCATGTAACTGGAACAATGAAACCCTCCCGAGAAGCCAACACCCAGGAATATACATAGGCGATTTCAATTCCCATAGTTTAGAATGGGGATACTCAAGTGAAGACGACAACGGTGATAAACTAGTAAACTGGTCCCATGTTGGCCACAAACATCTAGTATATGATGCCAAGCAAGGAGGCACCTTCGAATCAGGTAGGTGGGGCACAATTACCTCCCCAGACTTGTGCTTTGTCACAAAAGATAACCAGGATCTGCCATTTAAAGTAAATCGCACAGTTTTAAACAAGTTTCCGAAAAGTCAACATCGACCAGTCATAGTAGAAACAGGTGTAATTTTCCCTAGGATAGAAAAACCAGAATTACCAAGATGGAACCTACGAAAGACTGGCCCAAGTATACAAAATATATAGAAGAAAACGTAAATCGTATCAATCCAACTCCTGAGAGTTACATAAGATTCATCAAACTAATTAAAACCGCAGCCTCAAAAGCTATACCTAGAGGACACAGACAAAATTACATCCCATGTGAGTCACAGGAATGCGAGCTACTTTTTAAAGAATACGAACAATTTGGAAATGAAGTCACCACACATAGACTGACGAGTCTTCTAGAAGAAGAAAGACGCAAAACATGGTTAACAGCAATGCAAGAACTCGATTTTACGCATTCAAGTAGAAGAAGCTGGACTCTTTTGAAGAAGCTAGGAGGTGCTCAACCAGTCAGGAAAGAAAAAGGAGTTACTGCTAATGACATTTCAAATATCCTCTTAAAAACATCAAATATCAAACCTAACAAACAAGAAAAGTCACAAGCGAGAACATCTTACACAAGAGAACTAAAACACTGCGAACTCACAATATCATTTATGGATGATTTCACTGATTCAGAAACAGAGATGGCACTAAAGGTGATCAAGAGCGGTAAAGCAGCAGGTTTCGATGGAGTTCTACCAGAATTTCTCAAGTTCCTTGGACCAAAAGGTAGAAATTGGCTAACCAGATTGGCCACAGTTGTAGCAAAAACTAGCAACATCCCAAAACTATGGCGAGTAGTCAAAGTGATAGCCATCCTAAAACATGGCAAACCAGCAAACGAACCAAGTAGTTATAGACCGATTTCACTATTGTCCGCCGTATATAAATTTTTTCAGAGACTTATATTAAATAGATTACAACCAATTTTAGAAAACGTACTACCCATAGAACAGGCGGGGTTCAGGAAAAACCGAGCCTGTTGTGATCAAATTCTAGCACTCACAACATACATTGAGAATGGTTACAAATGCAAGGATAAGTCTGGTGCCGTCTTTCTGGACTTATCCTCTGCTTATGATACAGTATGGAAAAGAGACCTGATGTTAAAGCTGGCAAAAATTATAAGATGCAAAAGCACGCTTTATCTAATAGAAAGCTTGCTGTCCAACAGGAAATACAATGTTTTTCTAAATGGCGCTGCCAGTCGTTACAGATATCTACAAAATGGTCTTCCTCAGGAATCTGTTCTATCACCGATTTTGTGTACACATCAGACATAATTGATACTATCTCAAGAAAATTTATCTATGCTGATGATATTGCGCTAGTAGCCCAAGCAAAGGATCTCTCCAAGGCGGAAGATATATTAAATCAAGACCTTACCAACCTACAACATTATTTCGCCAAATGGCATCTCACTCTCAATCCCAACAAAACAGTGGCCATCGCATTACACCTTAATAATCGAGAAGCACAAAATGAACTAAAATTAAAGATCGGAGAGAACCACATCGTCAATAAAGAATGCCCAAAATATCTGGGAGTGAGAATTGACAGGTCTCTGACCTTTAAAAAACACCTGGAGGACGTAAGAAACAAGCTCAAGTCAAGAAACAACATTATCTCCAAACTTGCAGGCGGGAATTGGGCCAGTAATACTAAGGTATTACGAATATCAGCAATAGTACTAGTGTACAGTGTAGCCGAATATTGCGCCCCTGTCTGGGCAAGAAGCGCACATTGCCACAAAGTTGACACGGAACTTAACCGTACCATGCGAATCATCACTGGTACTGTTAGATCCACCCAAGTGCAATGGCTATCAACACTTCCTAATATAGTTCCACCAGACCTACGTAGATTACAACACACAGAAAAATTAATTTAAAAAATAATAAAACACCCTGAGATTCCTCTACATGACGACTTCACTGCACACCCCCCAAAAAGATCGAAATCAAGACACCCGATATGGGACCTGGAACCAACAAAAGATACAATAGTAGAAATCTGGAAGACACGATGGAAAAATTCTGGCGTACGGAACGTTTCACTGATAGACAACTCAGAATTGAGAGTACCAGGTTTCGATCTACCGAGGGCGCTATGGACAACATTAAACAAAGCAAGAACAGAACAAGGGAAATGTAACTACCTAATGCACAAATGGGGAAAGGCAGAATCACCCCTTTGTGAATGTGGAATGCATCAAACGACACACCATATCGTTGATAATTGTTTACAAACACATTTTGTCGGAAGCCTGGAGAAATTGCATAAAGCAGAGGAGGATGCAGTGAAATGGATGGAGAATCTGAAGTTAAGACTGTAAGCTAGCACTTCAAAAGTTACCAATGTTGCCTGTATACTATTAGCTATAATTTTACAAAGTCATAGTATTAGTTTGTTTGTTATATAATCTTATAGTTTATAGTTTATTAATATCATGATCATTCTATTCTATTGTAATTGTACCTTATTTTTATTTATTTTTTTTTATAATTCGATAATATCATATGCAAAATAAATAAATAAATTTATTTTATTGATTTAATCGATATTGAAGTCTTTCAACCTAACAATAGTTATCATTTTCAATTACGGTCAATTTATATTTATATTTCATTCAATCCTTCACAATTTTCTGAAGTTTTTAAATTGATTAAATAATATTACATATTATTAAACAATTTTAATGGCTACCACTCTTCTTGGAGATCTTCTTACTCCAACATTGGAGGCAATATAATTTATTCAAGAACAAGACACTACGGCCTTTGTATTCTAAATATTGATATTCCAAAAAGAGTGAATTACCATTCCCTTCCTCATTACTGTTCCCTGTTAACATATTTATTCTTAAATTAGTTTTCTATGGTCCTTCTCTTGGTCTATTCTGTTAGACCCTTATGAAAGTGATCATTTTCCTATTTTTACTTTTAATCATAACCTTCCATTTTATTCAATTATAACAATTAACGGAACCGTCATTTCTATGATTTTGAACATTAACTATGGTGAATGTATTTCTTTTACATGTGCCATCTCCAATTGTATTGATATGCTCATACTTATATCTTCTTCTATTAATAACTATCATCAACGTTTAAATAAGTTATTAAACGCTGTCAGACTTTCACTTCTATTAAACAGTCGTTTACTCACTATACATGACATTAAAGGTTTAAAAATTATCTCAATCATCCTACTTTCCCTGAAATTGAAAATTGGTTTTTCTCTTTCTGATATAAAGTTACCTTTTCTTAAATTTCATCTTATAAAGAACTAACTCTTTCTTTGATAAATAATTCTAATTCCAATACCCTTTTTCTCATTTCGTACTCCTGTCAACAAAACCTTCTCTTTATTTCTCCTTCTTCTCTAATGCATCGATAGGCATTAATAGTAAATTTATTATTATATAGAAATACCATTCTTCTAAAGTATTTAATATATTTTTTTATCATTCTTAATGATTTTTCGTTGTAATGTATTATTTTTGACTTACTAAAACACTTTCGTATGATTCCTATTCCTAATTGTTTATCACCTACTCTCGGTTATCATCCCTTAGTTCCTATACTTTGTAATATTATCCCGTTGTGGCGACATTAACAAAATTAACTAATTAAATTATAGAGTTCTTCATTGCTGATTCATTCTTTTTTAACCCAACCTTATAAAGTTACCCTTATTGTACGCCAAATGAATAAATAAAAATATACAACTATACATAAAATATACCTATAAATTATTTATATTGTATTTTATACATTAAAATATTTAGGATATTTAGGATTTACTATTTTTTTTCTGCAAAACTCTTATGTTAGCCCTACCTGAAATTAATGTATTATATTAATATTATATACAATTCTTTTTAAATAATATATTAAGTTTTATTATGATATTTTTCTACATCAACAGATAATATCAATACTTTCATTGCTTTGGACATGTATTGACGTCAAAACAAAAAACATTCTCTGTATTGTATACGTGTATAGATGCAAAAATAATATAAAACAATTAAGTCAGTTATTAACAAATAATATGGGTGTCACCTTCTATAGAAATACATTTTAAATATAATTAAAATGAAAACAGAAAAGTCTATCACGCTATCAATAATAATAACTGAGTAATAGGTAATAAATTTTCATTTCAATTTTAGTAGGTTCCCGTAGTAATATCATACAAGATGAAAATTAATTGAACTCTTATTGATATAAATTGTAATCATTCAATTTATGAATTTTAATTATTTAAATTGTATTTCTAATCTTAATTTATACTTTAAAACATTCTTTGTCAAAAAAATTAATAATAGTACTAATTTAGTACTAATTTATAATCAACAATATAAAACATTCAAGTCACTTGATAATTTTAAAAAATAAATTTTATGATATTTTATTGTCATAAACCTAAGTATTTGGTAATTAATTAATATAAGTTCAAATGATTATAATTATTTTATCCTAAAAAAGTATAAGAGTCATGTTCAGCTGTCACGAATTTTCAACTCACATACTCTCTGAGTTTTGTAAAGCTAAACTCAAAAATCCTGAACATCAAACTTAACTTACCGTTGTTCGTGATAAAGCGATAAAACACCCATTGAACGCGAAAAACTTTGCCACCAAGAACCAAGTGAATCAAATCTTGCAGATCAAAGTTATCATTTCACCTATTTACAGATTATTTCCTGTGTCACTGTGAATTTCATTTTATTGTTATCACTTGTTATTATTATTGAATAATTTGTACCTACCAACTTTACACGAGACCTTATTTACCAACAATATCAGTTACCATTTATTACGATTAGTTACCCTATTATTATTATTCGTTTTTAAGCACAAATAAACATAAAGTGGCTGACTGAAATTTGGAAATAAGATGTTAGGAGATCGCATGATACCATTTTATGCTGCTTTCCAGTACAATACTGTTGGTGTTTTTGGTGAAAATACTCATAGAATTGTTAGTGTTTATCAGGTTGTGAATACAACTATTGTTTTATAACTCTCATTACGTTACTCTTCTTGGTTCCTAACTTGGTTGGGTGTTGTACATATTAAGTTGACTATTCTCAAAATCACATGTATGATAATTGTTGTGCTACCTAAATAGTCCTTACCATTTTCTAACAAAATTACTATTCTACACAAAAATATCGGTTCTTCTGATATCAGAAACCTTGCTTTTGAGAAATGCTCCTCTATCCTCTACCCAATAACGAGGTAATTTAAGGGTTTTCTGAACGTGGCCAATACAAATCAAATATTATTGTTTATGCTTTTTCAGAACCCACTTCTTCTAATTTGGCATCAAAAATTACTGAAAACAAGAAAACCTTGTGCTCCTTACTATCAAAATTCACTATTGACCAGACAGTCGATTTTAAAGTGATCAGACTTATTATAACTTTACTTCCACTCCATGTCCATAAAAATGTATCTTCAATTCTTAAAGTCTGCTTTCAGCTAAAAGCATGGATTTTGACCAGGTCGATCAACTCTTACTTGTAATTTAATATAAGTATACCTACAATATTTTAAAATAATTTTCTCGCCAATCATTTGCGAAATGATTTTAATGAAAATACCTCGCTAATTTCCAATCTGACTTTGACCTGTTAGTGGATTAGGATGAGTATTTTGAATTATCACTCAGTGTATCAAAATGCCTTAAAATATTCTACTATTGTATCATCCATCCAATTATTGTGGATTACACCATTCATTGTATTAAAATTACCTCCTCTAATTCAGTCCATGATCAAGGCTTTCATTTTTCCTCTCATCTATCCCCAAACTACACATTCAAGAAATTCCTTATAAAGCATTTAAAATTCTTAGTTTCGTCTATCGTATTTCCTTAGAATTTAAGTTGGGTAGTCTGCTCTGGATTATTTACTGCTCCTTAGTCCATCCTGTCTTGATCAGATCTATTCTTTGGGACCTTCAATTATGTATTGATTCTCTTGCAATTGAAACAGTTCAACACAAATTTCTATATTTTGCTGCTTTTTTTTATAAAGATCCCTTGTTATCTTCATGACTATTCCGCAGTCCTTAAAATTTAAATTGATATAATATTGCTGATCGGTAGAGTACAATTAGTACATCATTTATTTCCAAACTTTTATCTGGTTCAATTGATTGCCTTGCCTTACGCTCCTTTCATAAATAAATTTTAAATTCCTCCTCAGCACTCTAGAATCACTCCTCTCTTCTTTATTCTTTTTTCCTCATCTAACTATATAATAAAATCTCCTGTATGTCATCTCATGCATCTTGTTAAGAAGACCTACCTTCAATTACACTTAAAAACTCTCATTAGTTAGATCTCTTAATATTATTTTATTATTTATACTATCCCTATTGTTTTTTATTACTCTTGTTCACTACCTATTTATTATTATTAGTCTATTGTTAATGCCAATGAATTTCTTTGTCTTTGGACTTCGGCCTATATTGTCTTTAAAATCAAATTAATAAATATTATTATTTCAATGAGATTGTTGTTTGCAATTAAATGGTTTATAGAACAATAATTGTTTTTGATCAGCTAATACGTTTCCATAAATTATATATTAATTCGTACTTCAAACTTCAGTGATGATACTAGGATTTATTTTATAATGGTGAATTAAATTAGTGTAATGACTAAAAATACTAAATAAATTATTTTAAAAATATATATAACCATACTTCATTGAAAAGTTTATTATTATCGGTTCAGTTAAGTAAACTAATTCATAATTTTACTCACTGAATAATGAGTTGATTTATTTATACTTTATAAATATTGGATAGGTAATTAATTTTAATTATATTAATAAATATTATATATATTACATATATAATATGTATTTTATATAATTTATGTAAATATATATTTTATATAATTTAAATTATATTAACGAATCTTTACTTACAATCTGTTGCATTTGCATTATATCCATCCCTTTTTATTTCAACTGTTGATAATCAATTTCGTATATTATTGTTAAATTTTGAATTAAATCACGTTCAATGTTTATCAGTATTTCAAATGTAAAACATAATTATATTTTATATAACATTCTAATCCACGTCGTAACTATGTATAGACTATTAGCCTATTTATAAGTGATATTAGTCACCAATAATACCGATAAATACGAAGGCTCTGTCGGTAGATGGGAAACCTTTAAGGGTCTAAGATTTTTTGTGAAAGCGAATATATATTTTATTGACAACTTAACTTCAACCAACTTAGATACAATTAACAAAGTTAATATGCGTAATATTGTATTGCGTATCCTTATAACAATACTATTTTTTGCTGACTAATTACTTATTTTAGATTGTAAGCGAAGAGAGGAATGTAATGGTATTAAAATGATGTTTTTTTTATGTCTGTATATAATAAAATATTATAACTAAGAAAAGTCATCTTTCGATTTTATTTATTCTTTTATTTTTTTAATAATTGCATAAGAAAAAACCACTAAAAAATTATATAAAAACAATTTTGTCGTGAAGAGGAAGGCATATATTATCGTAAACATATGTACAGCTTTTTAAAAGTGTTTTCAAAGTATTTGAAATAATATGGACGGCTATATTGTATTGGAAATATTTTATTTGGGACAGACATTTTAAGCAATGATAATATATGGAAAATATTATTTTTGAATGATATTTACATGAAAATTAAAGTGTTGAATTATATTTCTTTGAAAAATCTTTACTGGAACAAACAATTATTGTAATTCACACTGTGATTAACATTCATTGCTTAGAACGGACATTTCTTGGAATGACAAGATTTGGGTCTAACAATAAATGGAATTAACACCATGCTTAACGATAATTGCTTGGAACAGAAATTTTATAGAATGATAAGGTTTTGAATTATAAATTAATGGAATTACGTAGTGTTGAACACGGTTGAGCATCGATCATATTAACATTCAATATATTACGGCTCAAAAAGTGCGATGAAAAATTTACTACCTACTAGTTCATTGTGGTATTTAATGTCATTACTCTATTAGCTATTATCATAAAATTATACATAAATAATAAATATTAAATATGTTTATAATTTTATTTGGTCTCGATTCATTTTATGATTGTTATAATTACATTACATTAACTTATTTGCTTGTGAATATCAATTAAAAAATACTAAATCCAGTAATTAAAGTAGAATAATACATTAATAAATATTTTATTATTTTTATTAAATCTAAGGATAATTGACATAATAAACATTAATTATATTTAAGTTATAACAAAAAAAAGATTAGACAACATAAAAACATAACACAACAAACAAATGATTGATAAATAAAATAATGATAATCAATTTTTATTATCAAAATATACAACTAGATAGCATATTGTAATAAACTTTTGATCGTGTTTTCGGGAGTCATTTTATTTAACCCGATTTAATGCGCATCCATGCTATCTACAACCGTGGTGTTGAACGATTATTGCTCGGAACAGACATTTATTGGAACCCTGTGTCTAGATACTTGAGCGCTCGTGTATATAATGTGTACACGAGACCAACTATATAAACATTTCTTACACGGTCGTTTAGTGCGCATGCGCCTAGACTTGTAAATTTGTTCCAACGTTTACATTTTGATATTTGATTCGATTTTTTGTGCGCGTTTATTCTATACAATTTTTTGGGTAGATTATATTACATCGTAACTCATATATTTTTATAATTATTGTTGAGAATTAACAAATGAATAAAGTATGTTAATAAATAAAATAAAACAGAAGTACCTAAACATTTTTAAAATAATATTAAATAACAGAATTCAATAATATTACCATTGCATAAATATTTTAAGTTAAAATAGCAATCTTCTGTTTGAACTAAAAATAATGATATAATAAAATAAAGTATAATACTTTTTATAACAATATATAATAATTAATATTATTATTATTATTTATATTAATTTATTATTATTAATAATAAAAAAAATTCTGAGAGAAGTTTAGTGTATGCGTGTAACATTATTTTCCGATTTACAAAAATTGTCCAACATTTACAGAGGGCAGTTTTCCTTTAAAATTGTATTTTTATCCAATATATATGCATAAAAATATTGAATCAAATATCAAAATGTAAAAGTTGGAACAAATTTACAAATCCAGGCGCATGTACGTATACGTGTATGCATTATCTACACGAATGCCCGTGCATTTAGACACAGCGTTATTTTTACATTAGTGTAGTCAACTATATAAAATAAATAATAATGAAATATGAAGAAATTACTATGTGCGATGTTGACGAAATATAACAAATTGTCAAAAATAAAACGACTAATAAAACTCTCGGTCGACCGAAAAAAATGTCAGATTTTCAAAAACTTTTGTTTATAATTAAAATAATATAAATCTGATGTTGTGTCCAAATTTCAAGTCTCAAAACATAAAATCGACCCTTTTATGATTTTAAAACCTAAAAACTTAAAAATAGGTATAAACAGCCCAAAATTAAAATTAAAAGTATAGTAGATGTATAGTGCAAAGATACATTTTTGTTGAAAATTTCAATACTCTATGATGATTATTTTCGAAATTACGAAGAAATAACTGTAGGCGATGTTGATAAAATCCCACTTTTATTAGTTTTTTGTAATTTTTCGGTAGTTTTTCCCATGGCGTTAAAAAAACTATTGGAAATATCGAAAAATGACTTCTTTAAAGTAAAAACTAGATATGATTAACTTTCAAAAAAGGTGCTATGTTATACCCATAGGAGCACTCTTTCTGATAGAACTTTTGGGCACATACATAAAAAACTAAAAAACTAAAAAAAAAAAAATTACACATCTTTGTAAAACTAATACATTGCTCTCTCCGCTCAGAATCTAAAATTCAATATTAGAAAAATATTTGTGAATAATGTTATTTGAAATACTTATATCATATATCACGAGGGTTCGAGTTGATAATTTTCTAAGGAGTATTATATAGGCAATTTATATCGTAAATTCGTCAATAATAATATTTTGAATTGAAGATTTTAGGAAATTAGATAGGTAAATAAAGTTAGTAAATTAATTTATAATCATTTTGGGCTTATATCTATATCCTAAATTAAATTCAAATTTCAAGTTTCGCAATTAATAATACCATTGCCGTGTAGCCGGTAAATCACTTACGCTATACCGTATATCACTACAAATAGGTAGATCACACATGCAATTGAAGTGTGGTACCACGTCGTGTGGTCGTCAACTTTGGTGTTATGGGGAGAAATGATAAAACACGTTCTGAATTATATATATTATAACTATTTATTAGACACTAAACTACAATTAAATACGAATGATTAAGTAATAAATGTACACACTAGATATACGTACGAAAATATAGATATTAAGAATTATATATTACACGATAAATTAACTTGACAAATAATAAAATAGAGGTTCTGTCTAGAGGTTCTGTTTAAGACTTACGTGATTACTGTACTCTGATTCTAAACCGACTGACGACCGTCGGACGGGGCCCGTGGGAGCCGTCGTCCGAGGCCTTTGGAATGTGCTGACCCAAGCATATTCTA
>JAIPRL010012386.1:0-12113 GCA_025469235.1 Pemphigus obesinymphae | reverse complement strand
GTTATATCGCGTTACTTTAATGTTCCATGAGAACCCGATGAATTAAACAGCTCACGAACAATATCACATTTCTTTTTTATTATAATACAAAATCGTTACTTTAACAAATTAAAACCAAAAAACTAGAACCCGATATATTCTGTCGTTGTCAGTCAAAAGAATTTATTCGTTTCTGTTTGCGTAATACAAAATTGTTACTTTAATTAATTAAAACCAAAAAAACTAGACGTCCATATATTCTGTCGTTGTTAGTCAAAAGAATTGGTTCATTTTTACTCCCACCGTAATTTAAATAAACATTATAATACGAAATCGTTACTTTAATAAATTAAAACTAAAAAAAACTAGACCTCGATATATTCTTTCGTTGTCAGTCAAAAGAATTTACCTATCTCTTATCATACCGTTATTTAAATAAATACTATAAAATAAAATCGTTATTCTGATCAATTAATCAATTTAGATCAAATTATCTAAATCCCGATATATATATCATGCAGTTGTTTATACTTATTTGGGTTCTTCAACGATCACGTTCTAATAAATATACGTTTCTGATCAGGCAATCACTTCTCGAATACATTACCCCGATATAATACGCCCTAAACATACAAGGGTAAGGTCTACTTACAAATTCAAATAAAATAATCTCGTGCTCTCAATACATCTTGGATAAATACATCGCATCGCAAACGTAGGTAGTACCTACCGCCTGACACGTACCTTTAAGTATACCTAGACACTGTGTATCAGGCGTTTCAGACAAACGCATAACCCAGTCACCCATCTCCTAAATATTACCCTTTATTTCTAACAAATTAATTTACCCTTTCACCTTTTTTCTTTATTTTATTTTGTTCGTTTTTGAAGTACGACATAGTGGCGACGGCAATTAAGCACAATTTAAAAATTTTAAATATTAAATTGATAAGTGCTGATCAAAAATAAATATATATATATATATTTTTTTTTCTCTCTCTCTCTCTCTCTTTGTCTTTTCCATGATGGGAGTATACCTTATTAAATAAGATTAATAACTTTCCCATTTATAAAATTAATATCGAACATAATATAAAACAATAATTAACTTAACAGATAAACAATCTTTATATTCTGAAAACCATAAGGGCTTGATTATTAGGTTGATTTCATAATATAGAATTGGCTGGTCGCTGGTGACAATATCACCTATGAGCTTTAGATCGTTAAGGTCATTAGTATTTATGTTTCCAATTGGTCGCCGGCCATTAAGAATATAAAGAATTTTTTTTTATATATATTTATCGCAAAATTGTAAAGTGATTCGAAAACAATATTCAGAACTATACAATATAGTTTATTAAATATATATATATATATATATATATATATAATATATATAACTTATACAACAATTTTCTCCATATAGTACTTTAATATATATTCAAAAAAAATTTTTTTTCAAATTTTCATATTTTACATTTAATAACCAAAAACCTTCACGGATAAAACGCTGCGAAAAATTTCGCCTGATCAATTACAACAAAAATCGAAAATCAATAACATTTTGATTCACGGCTAGTAATTTATGGTCAGCCACTTAGTATCGCGGATTTATGTCCAACAGAAGAAAGTTTAAAAATACTCTTTCTTAACATACAATAAAATATAAATTAATTAAACTTTTTAATCAAATTTAAAATATTTTTTTCAAATAAACAGTGAAACATAATTTATTTAAGTTTTGAGTAAAAAAAATGTATACCGAAATAAAAACCTTAACAATATAATATTATGTCGATAATCAACTAAAATACAATTTAGCCACATTACTATAATAATAAAAAAATATAATATAATAATAATATACAATCCTTTACGTAAAAAATTCCTCAACCACGTGGGATATAAAAATTATTATTGTAATTTAAAATTCGTAGATTTTTTTTCTTTTTCCCCGTTTTCGTTGCGTACACAAAATTATTCAAATCTGTCAATACATAATTATTAGAACAACAATGAAGTAAAGTTATCTAGAAGAGACTGTATTAATTTCTCAGATAAATTCAGATTAGTTTTTTTTTTATGTTAACAAATTAATTAATTACTAAGCATTAATATCTGCTACACAACCAAAAGGTTTAATAATACCAGTTGAACGATTTACATGTTTACCGAATATAGAGAAAATAAGAAATAAAACCACACAAATACTTTAATTCATAGTAATTAACATAGTACACGTATAATATTATATTACGTAGAATATAATTTTTGTTTCTTTTTATCCCCATTGCATGATATTTATTTTAAGTAAAATAGAATAAGAGCCATATATTTTTATGTTTACATCTTTTAATTATAAGTATAGCATAGATAACTTTGATTTAAAATAATCTAACACTCATAAGATAGGTTTAAAATTTAAAATTTTTATCTATTGAATTTTAGTATAACATTAGGATATAATTAAGTAGGAACAACAAAAAATACCATTTTATTAGTACATCTAAATATAGTACTTTAGGCATTAATTTTTTGTCTCTTTCCGTTAAATAAACAGTGAAATATAATTTGCATAAATTTCTAATTAAATAAAAAGATATCCTAAACGCAAAATTTTTTTTACCACAACATTGTGGTACAGCCAAAATTTAATCTAATCTACAAATGTAACTTTATCCTATTCACTTCATACACAGAATTGCTCTGTAAATTGTTCACAAAAGATAAATATTAAAACAACCACTAATTAAATTCACATACAAAATATTTCGCATTTAATCCACTCATAAAATCAATTTATATCAAATCAATTAGTTTTCACATATTAATTTAATTACACAATCAACAATTTTAAGGATAATCTAGGTTTTAACCAAACATAGTTAAAATAAAAATAAATTAAATCACACAAATAACTTTACTCACAGCAACAAAATAAATATAACACACGTTTAACGTACAATATTACGTGAAATAAATTTTTCTCTCCCCCAGTACCTACGTACCATTTATTTTAACTAAAATAGAATAAGAACTCACAATTTATGCTTTAAGGCCTTTATAATCATTATTATAAATGGGATACTTTAAAATTTGATTTAAAATAATAAATCATATATGAGATAGATACATATTTGAAATTTTCATTCTCTAGCTAGATAATAGTATTTTAACGTAATAATAGAATAGTTTTAAGTAAGAACAGCAATAAAATAATTTTTAGTTAATACACTTAGGTATAACTAATATTTTTTTTTATTATTTTTTTATATATAAGATAGTTTAAGATAAATTTAATTAGATAATAAAATAAAGTAGTGATAAATTAGACAATAAGGGGCTCCTATCTATCAATGTATTTTCTTCTAAATTTTATTTTACTTCTTCCCTTCTTTTTTATATATCCTCGATTTTCTTGTTACATTTATTTTCATTAGGATTGGGAAAGAAAATTAAACCCAATGGGAAACAAGTTTAACAACAAAATGATAAGCAATCAACATTTAATTTAGGTACCTATATACATATATATAAAAAAAAATAAAAAAAAAACAACTTCTAAGAGCGCGCTATAAACAATTTTAAACAAATAATAGATTCCTCTGTGGCGTTGTCAGGAATTCCAAATTTGGTAGTCTGCTTGAGACTGCAAGAATTCTAAGTTTTGATATAAATGCATTTTTTTTTTTATATAAATAATTTTGAATAACTAGAAACAAAATAGGTACCTTAATAATATAAGCATTCAACAGGTGTTATAAATAAATAGACGAATACCCATTCAAAGAGGTATATAACTTAGAAGAAACTAAATTTCAATATAACAAAAAAAAATTTAAATAATAACATTACTTAAATATAAAAATACGAATGTCTATTTAAAAAATAATAATAATAATAATACGTAATTTACAGCATTCACCAAAATTTAGATTTAAGATTAAATTTAACATTTAGAAATATAAGAATTATGCATACAATGTTTGGATTAATTTAATTTCCATTATAAACAATTAACATAAGAAAAATCATGTTTATTTTAGAGTACGTAATACTTAAGTTAACATAATTTCTATCATAATTAATAAAACGGTACTATAGAACTAATTTTTAATGAATTTACATGGGTATGTAAATAACTCCTACGTGTCTATCTAAAGAAACAACTGTAAACTAGGTAAATAAACACTCAACTGTAGTATAAGTCTAAAGCAAAAATGTGCGAAAGATACATAAAAAAATAATCAAAATATCACTGAATCAATAATATATTCTAGTTTTCTTAATAAAAATGACTTACATAAAATTCATCTCCCACTAACATAAAATATAATTTCGAATATTCAAATATATAATTGTGTAAACTGTCTTAACGTACGTAGGTACCTACACAGAGTAAAAATAACAAAACTATAGTTTAGAACTTATACAGTGGCTCCCCCTAACAAAAACGATTTTTTACACACAAGTTATAACATTTATATAATAATCAGGGATAAGATACAAAAAAACATATCCATAAACATAGATTCTAATATATTGAAACTAAATTTTTCCTTAATCTCGTAAAGTTATAAAAAAAAAAACTCATTTTGGAAAACAATGAATATATTCAAACACATACTGCCATCATACTAAATTTTTTACCGTGGTCTAAATTTTAAGTATAGATATTTATATTTATTCAAAAATCTATGATCATTCATTATATTTACACATATAATGTTAACTAAAACACAACACCAACATTAGGTACACATAACAAACATATACACAAAGATCATAGTAACCATATGATACTAAATAACAATCAAAATACATTTAATAAAATCTTTTAAATCATCATGGGATCATCATAGAAAAATAAGGTACCGATCAATACTCACACACTATTAGACACGTAAAAAAAAAAAATGCATAAAACCAGCACTACACATTCATAATATATCGATATATCAAAGATTAATACCAACCAAAAGAACATAACATGTATGACATTATTGTATAAAGAATACAACATCCACTTAATAACAAGATTTATTACCACCTAGGTATCTCTTATGAGCTTAATAACAACCTTTTTATATAAAATATGATATATACCGATATTATAAATAAATCTATTATAATTTATCTAATTTGGTTATTTAACAAATTTATTTTGTTCATTAATTTCTCTGATACGGAAACATACTCATAAAACAATTACTTTTTATTCTTTTTTTTTTTCAATTTCCCAAAACCCAAGTAGTATGTATAAAATACATTACAAATAACAACAGCTTATAGGTACCTAGTTACAAAATATTTAGTATCAAACGTACATGAATTCAATCTAATTTATAAGTAACATTAAACGTGTACAAATGTGTGTAATTATATACACCTTCATAAAGTTAGAAACACAACTATTATAGCAAACACTTATTAAATGTATACCTATCCAAAAAAAATTGTATTTGTTGGCTGTTCGTTGGAAAATTTTTAAATAGACATATCATAGGTACACACAAACAAACACACTGCTTTATCTCATCTAATTTGAATACACAAGCAATTTAAAAATTCACATAATTACATTAAATTGAACCAATTTTTTCTATCTATATACTATTTAATGTCAAATAAAATAAATATATATTTTTGTTACAAAACCTTAATACTTATCGTAATATAAAGTCTGTAAAATACAGATATAATTAGATATAAGTAGTGATGTTACGAACAGTTCGATTTTCGAACCGAACCCAACCCAACCCGGGGTGTTCGGTTCGGTTCGAAAATCGAACTCAAAATTGGAAATATTCGAACCGAACTAAACACAAAATAGTTCAGTTCGAATATCGAACCTAGTGAAAAAAATTTGAAACTAATTTGTCGAAAAACTATAAAAAGAAATGGAAAAATGTGGAATCCTTCTTTACTTAGACTTAAAATTATGTTTAAGAGGCACCTACTTAATACATTTTTACGCAAATATACATAATTAATAAAAAATGGTAATTTATATTATTGTATTGTTTTTTTTTTATGAAGTTCGGTTCGGGTTCGATATTTTAATTGAATAGTTCGGTTTGGTTCGGGTTTGAATAAAAAATTGGAAGTTCGGTTCGGTTCGGGTTCGGTTCGACCTCAAAAATCTGGGTTCGTAACATCACTATATATAAGTAAATTAAACATTATATAATAACAATGAATAAGTTATAAAATAAAAACCAAATATTTTAAATTTCTCTTCTAACTTAGATTTACTAACATAATAAAAAATACCTTAAATTTCCTACAGAGGAAAACCAAAAATTAGGAAAACACATACACTTATTTATACCAGTGGTTTTAAGTTTCGTTAAATCTTATGTACGCGCATAAGTTAACACTGTAACTAACTAACCAACACAACTTATAATATAACTAATTATAAATGACTATATAAATAACCAATTAAAACAAATTATAAAACTAAAAAAAAATTAGTATATTCAGAACATTCATTTTAATTTTAATATACTATATTAATCCCTAATTTAAGAAGCATATTTGTACCCATTTACAATATAAATTATTGTGTAGTATGCTCGCATAGTAAGAATATTAAACAAATATAATAGATTATATCTACTTAATATAAGTACAACTCTTAGTAACTATAGTTAAAATTATTTAAGTTTTAAGTTTCACACTCAATTTTAACTATCAAATTTTGTTTGGTTTAAAAAAAAAAAAAAAAAAAGAGGGTTAAATAATAATAATTTTGAAATATTAATATAATATATAATATGGAATAAATCTTTTTCTTCTTCTTCTTCTTCTTCTCGTGGGTTACGGCCTTCAAGACTATCCCTGCAAACAAATCTGCCGCCATCTATCTCTATCCTCTGCAACTTCTCTCCATTGTATAGTTGGTTCTACTGCATTAACATATTTTTTGATACGATTCTCTCATCGTAAACGCGGTCTACCTAACGGTCTTTTCCCAATCGGATTTTCTTTTATAACCGCCTTTATAAAAGAGCCCTCTTTCCTCCAAGCATGTCCAGCCCACATTAGTCTTTTTCTTGTAATTTCTGTAATAATATCTGGTTTTTGAAATAAGTCCTTCAATTCATCATTGTGGCGTATCCTCCATTTCCCAGTGTCAGAATCGATACATGGTCCATAAATTCTTCTTAGAATTCTCCGTTCAAACACTGCAAGTCTTATTTCTTCTACCTTTCTTAGGTCCATGTCTCAGAACCATATAAAATTACTGGTCTTATCAGGGTTATGTACAATTGTATTTATAATTTCATTGATAAAATTTTTGAGCCAAACATACTTCTTAGTCCAAAATAACATTTATTTCCCATTTGTATCCTAGTGCCCACCTCCATCTTAAGGTCATTAACTTGTGTTATTATGGATCCTAGGTATTTAAAATGTGGTGCTCTCTTAAACTTATGGTGTTATACTTCTATATACTCTCCTTGTCAGAATTCTCTACTTCTTCGCCCAATTATGACATACTCCGTTTTTTTGTCGTTGATCTTTAAACCACACTTGCCTGCTATATATATTAGTTTTCTACAATGCTGTTTCACAATATCTAAATTATTTCCCAATAGGGCTAAGTCATAGACGTATGCTAGTAATCATATTGTCGTGTTACCCATCGTAACTCTATCAGTAACATTTAATTCTCTGACTATTTTTTCTAACACTAGTTTAAAAAGAGCGGGAGAGAGAGCGTCTCCTTGTCTTAAGCTCTTAGATACTCTTACTGTCTCTAATGTCGTATTCGCAATTTTAATTTTAATCGAAGTGTTTTCAAGACTTGCCTTAATCAAGTTGACTAGCTTTATTGGAAAATTAAATTCTTTTAATATGTTAATTAAGGTTCGTCTATGAATTGAATCATAAGCTTTCTCAAAATCGATAAATAGAATGTATAGATCTTTGTTATAATTCCATGACTTTTGTGCAATTTGACGAATACAAAAAATCTGATCCGTTGTAGATCTATTAGATCTATAACCCCCCTGGTATTCTCCCAAAATATCTTCCGTTAAAGGTTTTATCCTATCAAGTACACAATATTCCAGAATTTTATAAGCAACATTTATTAGGGCTATACCTCTGTAATTTCTGCAGTCTTGAGGGTCATTATTCTTGTGTATTGGACATATTAACGAAATATTCCAGTCTTCCGGAAGTCTCTCATTTTCCCATATCAGTTCTATTATCTCGTGGATTCTAGATATCGTTTCTTCATCTACCCTCTTCAAAATTTCTGCCTGAATACAATCTTCTCCTGAGGATTTATGGTTTTTTAACCTTTTGATTTATAGTGCAATTTCCTGTTTTGAAAGTGTTGGGCAAGCGCTATCATTAGTTGTTAAATTCATTCTTGGGAATTCTTCAGTTGGGTCATCACAATTAAGGAGTTTCTCAAAATATCCAGTCCACTTCTCCAAAAGCTTCCTTTGTTCAGTCACTATCGTCCCATCATCTTCTCTTAGAAACCTCTCTCGTTTCTTATATCCTCCTCTTGCTGTGTTTATCTTCTGATATAGTTGCTGTACATTATTTATTCTGAAATTTTGTTCCGCTTCTTCTAACAGTTTTTGGGCGTACAACCGTTTTTCTCTTCTTAGTGTGTTATGTGTCTCCTTTTGGTATCGTTTATAAAGTTCCTCTTTTTTTTTATTTGTAGGATCACCAAGCCATATGATAATTTAGATTAAAAATTCAAAATTTAAAATTATTATGATAATTAGGATAATATTAATATTATTATCATTATATTATTATCTTATTATATTATTATCATATTATTATTATTCTAAAATTAATATAATATATAATATGGAATAAATACATAGGTATATACTCAGATTTCTTATGTGATATTAAAACCACCAAAAATTTTAATATATCTTGTATTTAAACTTTATATAAATACCTTGAAAAACAAAAGATGATTCACTTCTACAGTCATATTAAAATTTGCTAAATATAAACTAAGACTTGTATAGCATTAGAATAGTTATTCATACTACCTATTATTGTAAGAAAATACATAGTGTTAAGTTCATAAAATAAAACCATGACATATTTTTTAATGCATTATGAGACATTTAATGTGTTAGTTCTTACAAGAAAATGATTACATAAAAAAAAAAAAAAAAGAACAGTCTTAATAGTTATTTATGTTTAATTTTTGGGTAATTATTGAAATGATAGATTAAAATTTTCATAAATCTAGAATAATTTTTTCTTACGTAATATATAACATTAAGAAAACACCTAATTTTAAGAACATTATGAGACATGTTAATATGGGGTTAGACCTTACAAGAAAATGAACGCACAAAAAACCATTCTAAATACCTATTTATGTTTAATTTTTGCATTATTATTGGAATAGACTAAATGATTGATCAAAATTATAATAAATCTAGAATAACTTTTGTTTATATAATACATAGCTTTAAGAAAACACCTAATTTTAAGAACACTGTAAAACATATTAATATGAGGTCAGTTCTTACAAGAAAATAATCACATACAAAAAAAGAACAGTCTAAATATACACATATGTTTACTTTTTACATTATTATTTAAGTTCACTGAAAACAGATTACATTTTCGATATGGTAGAATACATTTTTTTCAACATCATGAATAATTGTAAGAATAATAATTAATCTTAAGTTCAAAAAAAAAATATTATGTCTTCTAACACATTGTATACAAATCTTGTTCAATATTTTTATTACAATAATAAAATTAATTAGTGGTCACACTTCATCATCAACTTTGTAAAAGTATAATAAAATGTAACAAGTCATGCATGATTAGTTCTTACAAGAAAAAGATCGTGCATAATAGTAGATAAATATTAAATGTATACAATTATAAAGAATCATCTCTTCGGCATTATTTCAATAAATAAACACACAAATATAATACACCACTAATTCTGAATTATTACATGATTTGTCACAATTATACAATGTAATATCCTAATATGTCAAAATATTGTCAACATAACGCAATATTATTGTAAGCAGTGTGTGTGCACAATCATCATCTACTACCTGAATGAAAAGGTAGAACTAACTATACAATAGCTCATTCACAATCTTCCACAAACAACCTTTCACACCCGGCAATCAAGACTTCAATTCGCCGTCACAAATAGTGAATACACACTACCTACCGATGTTAATACAAATGCCAGTAAAAACCGTCTGCACTTACAAGTTCATTTCTTTATCAACTTTTGGCCGATGCCACGAATTCGTGGCATTTTTGAAACAAGGGATGATGTAATAATATCATGCACACACATATCGCAAACTTTTTACAAAACAAATATATATATATCAATTTGTTACAATGAGTTATATACACAGTTCTAATATTCGTAAAATCCCGAAGATTTTTTAAAGAAATATATGTATTTTTGTATCGCAAAAAAGTCAATAAACGATGGTGTACAAAGATACAGTTGTTCCTGGGGTTTCGGGGGTTTTGCCGTTTCCAGCCCGGCGGCCACCTTATATTAGCGCTTTGCGCTATTCAAGAGGACCAACAGGCTTCCGACCCGCCACGAAGGCAGGCCAGCGTCGAAATAGGGCTGACGAACACCGATACCATCATCCGTATACCGGGGGTACCGTACTGAACAGAAACGGCGTGCTTGGCAGAGATACCGTTTCTACCTTCAGTGGAGTCGCAGTATCTAGTAACTACTTCCCCTGATTCTGGCCAGAGGCAACCTCCGGTGATGGTGTCCACCGGTAGATGGGTCGTGCGTCCCGGGAGGAACCCGAAGGCCATTCAACCGTTACGCAGATCCGCTTGGTAACCACTCTCGTCCTGCAGGACAGCCCCTCTGAGTCCTACACCAACGTCACCCTGCCGCCCGACCCGTGGGCCGTGCGACAAGGTGCCGCGAGGGGGCATCGATCGCTGTTGACGTTGTCGATGGGGCATCCACCCTCCCCAGAGTAGCTTTTTACATCACTCTAGGATGTCGACGCCACGGGAGGCGTCTACTAGTTTCCGGTCTCTGCACCAGTGGCACATTGGTATCCATAGTGCAGTACTGTCGGGTGACGGGTTCTTATGGTAGCCGCATGCCCGGTACAGTCCAAGCACTCAGTCACGTTAACCGCCCGAAGACGTTGCCCATCTAGCACCACGAGGAGGTGTGACGATGAAACCCCAGCCTTGGCTGTGGTTTCGCTAGATGTACAAAGATACAGTTGAGCAAAAGGACCACTTAGCATTCAAAAACCAATAAAATATTAGGACGCTAAATGAAATTAATATAATAGGACAAACGACTGGCTCACAACAATATCATAAAATATACCGTTCCAAATACGCGTTCCATCGTCACCACAAACAATAGCAAAACTATATTCACACATAGATGTTATATTACCATATTCTCAGGCACCGTCCAAATATTAAGTCATTTAAACAAATTCCATACGCGGCAATCCCGCTCAGACACACAGAGGGTGTAAAACAAATCTTGACGCCTTAACACGTCCAATAACAACGGCTACAAGAAATATACTTACCCAATATACCGATTCCGGGAAACAACGTGGGATGCGCGTCCTTTATAAAAAAATAACGATGTCTCGATCAAAAGACACCAGCAACCGGTCGCCGCGGTCCCCCCATACACCTCATCTACATAGGTATCTTGTTCACTGGACGACCTCTACGCGCACGGTAAAAGTAAAAAACGTAGTGTCCAGCGCGTACCCTTAGCAGAGAGGGGATCATCCCTTACGAAAACACGCCAAAAACATTAACACCATGACCGCCACGGAAAACCGATAGAAAACCAGTGTGCGCCGAATGCTCACCCGGGTGTGCGCCGAATACTCACCGGAGTGTGCGTTGCACACTCACCCCAGCGATCAAGTACCTTTGCTCAAGAAAGTTCAAACTTCACCGATACCACAGAAGCCACGTCTTGACTTAGTTTTTTCTTCAGTACTTTATCATTTTCCTTCAAATTAATGTTACCTAGCACTTAATTCTAGTTATAATTTCATATAATTTTTCTTTTAGTTTTAATATCATTGCATTAGGTTTAGAATTTAATAGTCTCTCTTCCTCATCTT
>JAIPRL010012385.1:0-12115 GCA_025469235.1 Pemphigus obesinymphae | reverse complement strand
TGTGATTTTTCCCAAGTTCAGAAAAACACAATTTATACTACTGAGCACTATTGGGGAATTTTTTTTTATGTCGGCATATTAGTAAGTCTTTGCCCTAGTCTAGCAAAAACTGAAATGACGCCACTGCATGCCGGTAGGTAACCTGCGGATGACATAATACAATACATATTATATAATATATAATATATAGGTGGAACATACGCATTTCTTTCCGGCGAAAACATTCCGTTCCTACTGAGGATCGCGAATACTCTGAGGGTTCCACATCGTCCTTGAATAAAACACCGGGCTCGGACGGGCGGAAAACGTCATATTATTGGAAATCAACTGAAGTAAAATTTCCTTATTTGATTCACACACACACACAATCGATTCGGAAGTATACTTGGCCATCCGTTAACATAACTAGCTAATATAAGTTAAAGTTAACTTATTGTTAACATTTCAATTCGACCAGTTATCGCCTATGCTGTATTGTGCACTTATCAAACTATCTAGTTATACAAATATGCAAGGAAGTGAATAATAACAGTTAGTCACTTTTTTTTTTTTTCGTTCAAAGTATGCCGAAAAAACATTTGACTTAGAATCAAAAGTTTTTCGGTACTTACACTGAACCAAATATCATTGGTAGACTTAACAATATGCAATAATCAAATTTTAACAAACGAATATTTGTTGAAATAATTAATACAATTTTCATTATTTTAATGTATATATTGTTCAATTAATGAAAAATGTGTTTACAATAACAAATTCATTATATAAATTATTAGTATTAGTTATAAAATTAACACAGATTTTATCATTATAATAAAATATGTTATTAAATTGAAAAAATATTCTGTTTAAATTGACTATTTTGATTAACAAATGGGCATTTGTTTTACGGAGAAGAAGAAAGAAAGAAACAAAATATTTATAATTGAATTAGGTAATAAAATATTTGTTAATTGAAATAAATTTTTATTCAATTAGACACTTTTACCCAAGATATTGATAAATCAAGAATATATTTTGTTATTTTACTGTTAAATTAACAAATATTTCATTTCTAAATCAATAAACATTTTATTGGACGTATATTAACAACCATATTATTAAATTAACCTATATTTTTATTGAAATCACAGATAATTTGGTTCAGTGTATCACGACAAAAAAAAATAAAGACCAAAAACTGAAAACTATTATATTCATATGTATTATGTAGGAATATGTACCCAACTAAATCTACTTATATGTATACATATATATTATAATTATTTTAGATATATATTATTGTCTGAAATTTACTCTTATTGCGTTATTATGAATACGAATAGTAATTGTTTAATGCAATTATAATATACGGTTCGTGGATTTACCTGAAATTAATATTTCTATTAAATTATTGAAATCAAATTAAATCAAGTGTAAACTTTTAACTTAATCTAAACGTTATTAATCAATTAACTTTTAACTCTTTAGTATTTAAAAAGATGTTCTATCAAAAAACTTTAGCCAGTTAATTTTATCGTTAACTTTGCCCATCCATGAAAATTTGATCCCCTCTCAAAACCAACCACCTGTGTAATTGCCATTTTTTGAGGGATTCTGTAATAACCAAAAAATATTGACTCTTTTTCAATTTGTTCGAAGAGTTGATATTACTTAGGTATAATTACATTATAATTATAAGCGTACTCTATTTTGGAATAAAATGATTCGAATCACTTATATTTAAATTTTAAATAGAAATAAACCAAGGTCTTCAGATATAATAAACACCATATGATCTTGGATTATTATTTATATTTGTAAATTTATATTGAGTGCAGTAAACTTTTAAAATGCATAATTTGAAAATGTTGAAAAAAATTTGATACAAAAGTAGAGCACTATGATTTTAAAAGGAAGTAGAATTTTGTACTTTTTACAGTGAAAAATGCAGATTTAAATTGTATTAAATATTTCAGATGTCAGATATTTTCCCACAAAATGATTTTTTTGGTTACATTTTATGCCATAATTGGCATAGGCAGAAATTTTGTTAAAATGTTGTACAAAATGTGTTAAAATTTCAATAGAGAAAAACTGGTACATATGTTGGACATCACTAGATAATGTTGATTATTATAACGTTTTATGTTTTCTCATTTACAATATTTTCAAGTCAATATAATTGAGAAAGTAAAAGTATTTATTTTATTTTTTTTTGTAATGAAATCGTATAAATAAATAAAAAAACGCCAACAATAAAAAATGATATATTAACATAGGACTGTTACTTATATATTAATTTCAAAATGTATTTAAGCCATTTTTCATTTGTTAGATAATTGTTTTTCTTAAATTTGCTTGTACAGAACGTAAAACGGACGAAAAATGGTACAGAAAACTGGTGTACTGACATCCCCTTGATCACATTTTAATGGAAAATCTCGAGAGATTTTTTTACATAAATAATTTATAAATACAATTTTTATTATATTGGTACATTTGGTACATTTTATTTTGTACGCAAATATATGATCCGAAACATTACTAACTCATGCATTTGAATACTAAGAGAATAATAAAATTAAAATTAAAAATATATTGGAGAGCATAAAAACGAGTTTTGAACAGGGCCAGTATTTCTACATAGTGTACGAGAGTAGTCTCGTATACAGACTTAGCGTTTAGCTGATGACGGTCTCGTGGGTAATTATTACGGTGACGTTGACAGCGAGTGTTACACAACAAGCGAGACGGTAGAATTTAGCGATTTTATTTAATGGGATAATACGAAAATCTAATTTAATCTGCTAAAAATGCCGATTTATTTACCGTTTTTGGCAAACTCTTCAGACAAAACACGATGCAACATCCCGAAAAATAGCCCGTAAAATCATATAAGTTCATAATATACTTTTACTTTAATTTTTAGATCCATAGAAAGCCGACACTATTCTATATGTAGATTTGATCAGAGCCATTTTCGTTCGATGTTAACCTTGTGTTTTTTATAAGTAGGTTAAATTTAAAAATTACATGAAAAATACACGGAAAACCTAGGCATCTTCGATATAACAATGTCGATTGAAAATTGAATGCCAATTGTAAACGATTTATTTTACTGGTATTTATTTTCAGTTTTCCACCATTATTTTGAAATTTAAGAATATTATACAATACTGACTTGTGTGTACCGATACATTGGAAAAAGGGAGATGATCACACCATTATTTCTGGATGTTTTTTTGTGTCCTTTGTAGTTTACGAAAACAACCGATGTTAAACAATATAATATATTGCTTTCTCTTATAAAGGACATCGAGATGGCTCGAAGAATATGGCTTGTTTTGTTGAAAAATTACTGCTTCTAATATTCATTATGATAAAATACAATGTGTATTCTTCGAATTTATTTAAAAAATATTTATAACGAATTCTTTAGAAATTGCTTGAGAGACTGTAAAAATAAATATACTCTGAAAGTAGTAGTTTAAATTTGCTTTATTTTAAATAAAATTATTTTATTAACAAAAAATAATTTAAAAATTCTATAGACGACTACTTTAACATATTATAACAACTCCACACACTCGCTTTTTGCGGGTTCTTTTCGGGTAAATATTTGTATATATATATATTATAAAAGTAATATAATAACCATCATTATTGTTTAACTTCAAATTCAGTATAGAGTTCTGTAAGCTCCTTTTATAATAGTTATCAATATTTCAATATTTAATCGATTTAAATAAATTACATATATTTAAAACATTCAAATTCAATACGTCCACCAACAATATCTTATCCTGACGAGCCTTTGCTTTTTTATCTTAGAAAATGATATAGCTGCGTTATTGTGTATCATAAGAAATGATGACAAAAAAATAAAGCGAATTGGAACAATGTGCACTGTTTAATATGTATAAATATTTTAATACTTTAATAGGCATAAAATGGTTTGTGGTTTATGGTAATGATGGTACGAGAGCAATATTCGTTGTCGGCGAATTGGGCATTTTTTTTTTTTTTTGACAATAATTTGAACCGTTTCCTTGTCGGCAAATTGGGAGTCGACGAACTGGGAATGGACTGAAAAAACGGCCGTTGAAATATAACATTCAGGAGACTCCTAAAATACATTTATTTTATAATATCGATTTTTCACGAATAATAATATTCTTCAAGTACCTTGTACCCTCCACACCATTGGTCTTGGCGGCGAGAAAACACATCAATGAAAGACTGTCCAAAGGTAATTGGTTAGGTAAACGAAATCGGTTAACATCGACAGCTAAACGAAAGCGAAGACTTATTTGTCCGCGTATCGGTGATTGATGTAGCTAAAGGAAGAACGCAATATTATATCGTTTTTCAGACGGGTTTTTCGTAAAATAAAAGTTACGCGGTTCCATTTCCAGGATAGTATTTTTACGAAAAATTTTCTGTATACGTACTGCGAACCACTGTATGTCAACCGTCATAAATTGAAAATAATTCAAACGATATTTTAAAGATTACAATAACTCGTACATTCACGCACGTCATATACTCATAACACTTTATATTATATAGGTTATCATAAATCTCCTATTGCAGTCGAAGATGAATAGAATAAAAAAAAAAGAAAAACAATATTTATTGGTTTCATTTTTTTTTTTTTTGCATTTGAATAATAATAATTCTGGTGTTTTATTTTATATTCGGAATATACAGCGAATATAATAAATATTTATTTATTGTTTGTGAACACTCTTATTTGAGGGTAATAATCGTGCTTCGAAACCTTCGCATGAAGTACCCTATTGAACATTTCATGTAGATTATATCATATAGTGATTTGGTATAAAGTTATATTATTATAATATGTGTGCTAGTCATTGCTATTTACATAAATATATTTCATATATAATGAAAATGAAAACAAATGATTATTATGTAATATGTGTTATATTTTATACTTAACAAAATAACACAAGGACACCGATATATGGCTTAAAGATTTATAGGTTACAACTCTCTTGTCCAATGGTGTACACGTGTAGTAACTAAATTTATTTATTTTTAAATTTTGGTCATACTTAATAGTTTGTAACGTTATATTTTATACATACACTCTTGCCGTCAAACTCAATCAATGCCCCCATTTACATTAAAAATATATATTTATTGACTTATGGGCTAATTTTAATAAGCTTATAAAAAAAAAAAAAATCGATAATTTTTAGAATTCTCTTTTTCGATCACGTATTATGATTATTTTACAAACAAGTGTGAGCTGTTGGTGTAACGTTGTTTCAATTAAGCAATATATACATATTATTTCTATTTAGTTTTTAAATACACTTGGCCAAATAATAACATTTTGAAACTCCAATTAAAAATGCATAACGTTCATAAATAATTATGCGGGATATAATTGAGGATATCCTGTAAGTATTAATATTTAATTCGCCATGGAATTCAATTTAAAACGGAAGAATCATGTTATTTAGTCATTAGTGTAAATTGAAATAGATTCTACTGAACACACTATTTATGGAATGTAACATTATAGATCACGTTCAATCAGAATATGTTATATTTTTTGTAGTGCTGATAATCCATCGAGTATGCTGAAATTAATATCACGAGTTTAATATATCAAATTAATTCGAATGCACGACAAGGTAGGTATTAATATATTTAATGTAATTAAATGCATGACAAGGTATGACTGCAATATCCGAATTTACAACTTTTTAGATGTTATTGTTATATGTTATATACAATACTCATTTTTTGGGGAACTTGACTTCCTTCAGTATAGTGATTAGGCTCCATCTATGAATAGAATTATTGATTTTTTGCAATTATTAAGTAGAACGTATTATAAGATACCTCTTTGTCGAATTCTTGAATTTTATTATTTTTTTTTTTTTGGAAAAACAGTTTTACAACCAATATTTGGTCCGTGGTAGATTTGTGCGTTTTAAAACCTTCTTAGTAATTGCCAAATATTCCCTCTGCAATGTGTTTAATTCTATTGTGAATGCAGTAAGTCAGTATTTACGTTGTGTAATACGATACCTTTTTAATTGTCGCACAATTGTAAATCGTCCTCTTATGTATAGGGCACACTAATGAGACACCCCAAATCCTCCTAAAGTTTCTCCTCTTGGCAGACCATTTCTTATATGTTTTGACACCGTGCCCTCATCTAACATTTTCAATATTTTATATTATTGTTCATATTGTCAACAGAACAATGTTAACGATTCTTGAGTCTTCTTACATGTTGCATTATATATATAGGCGGGGATAGGCATTCGCTCTCATTAGGTTCTATTTTTATTTATGTACATAACTCTACTGGTTGTTCAAAATTAAGTTGCTGTCTTGTCATTAATGTTCCATCACTGTATTTACTTTTTTTTTTTTTTTGCATCGTTCTCTAAAGGAATTTATCTTTTGATACAACTGCCGTGTTCTATTTTCTCTGTGTTTTCGCTTCTGCTTCTTCTAGTAGGTTTTTGGCGTATTTTTGTTTTTCATATCTAAAAATATTGTTAATTTACTTTTTTTACATTTTTTTATAGGTTCTCTCTTTTTTGACATTGGATTAATCATTGAGCCATTGACTTCTTGCCTCTTTCCTCCAGTTCAGTGTCTTAACACTTGCATTATTAAATCACAGTTTTTTATTTTTTTTTTTATTCTAATACATCTGATCTTGAAAATATCTACAGTTATAGGTAGGTATATAATACATGTCATTAATTTTGCTTGTTTAGGTTTGCTTTTTAAGTTTAGCTTTTATCTTACCTTTAGTAAAATAATCAGAATCAAATCCTTTAATAGTTCTAACATTCTGGATGCAGTTTTTGAATCAGTATATGATCGATTTGATTGGTACATCTTCCATCTGGTGACCTCCGTGTCGTCTTGTGAATATCCCTATATGAGAACCAAATTATTACTAAATCTTTCCCAATTTCTAGATCTATAAGTTCTGTAGTATATATTTTTAATTCTAAGTCCTTTGTTGTTTGTTGCATTGTGTAGACCATATTTTCCTGTTTGTGGTCTAATTTTGGTTTTCATCCCAATCTTAACATTTAAATCTCCCAGGACAATCTGTATTCTGTTATTGAATATTAAGTTCAATGTGGTCTCTAGTTCACCATAAAAAATATCTTTCCCGTTTTGTGGTTTTTCTTCAGTATTCAGTTATTGAGCCTTTATCGTTTATTCTAGTATTAATTTTTTTAATTATTTAATAATTTTAATTAATTTAATTTCTTTACAAATGGTACTATGCTTTTGTATATATTTTTCTGTTTCCTTTCAAAGTAATTTTACAATGTAAGACTTGCGCTTAACTCCCAACCTGAAGGATTAGACTACCCTAACTAATTAGTAAGGAATAGAGATTTAAATGTTAATTAATAATATATACAAATATGTATTTTGCAAAATGTTGTACAACAAATGAATATTATATAAATACTTACTAGAATATTTTAAATGAATAAGTATTTATTTTTACCTATTTTAAAAGAACAACATTTTTCTCTCTTGAAATATATTTTTCAAAAAGTGGACTTATTTTGCAATGACTTTTCAACATGAGTATATCATCGAGGTCATTATCTAAAATACCAATTAAATACTTACTTTTATATAAAGGACTTATAATAAAAGTCCATAATATGTAATTGTACTTTATTTACTTTAAAAAGGAAGAAATACTTACAAATGTGCCAAATAACGTCTACCATTTTGTCCATGTTATCTATAATATATTTTTCAGATAAACAAACATATTCACATTATAAGATAATTATGTATACGGTTGCTATCTATGACGTAAAATTCGAATTTAAACACTAAATAATTATTTCTAAACGTATTGTTATAGGGTAATTCAAAAATGTAACAGGAGATATTTATAAAATAAATTATTCCCATGAAGGTAGTTTTCATTAAAATTTAATAGTCAATAACAATTTTCGCTACGCTTAAACTTTATTTTTTTAAAGCATTACCTAAATTGAGTTAAAATAACATTGGTATTCATTTCCCATTAAAAATTAAAATTGGGTCTTAAAAATTATTTTTATTCCTTAAAATATTATAAATATTTATTCTTACCTATTTGCTATATCAAATAACATTGATAAAATAATAAAACTTCAAATATACCTAGTTCAGTTATTTAGTGAAGATCAAAATTAATTAACCAGTTTAGTTGAAAGACATAATAAAATTAATTTTTAAACATACGACAAATAAACTTTGTAATATGTACCCAATTGAAAGGTATTAAATTAAATTCTTCAATATTTTTTGTACGATATAAAACCTTTAAAGTATCAGTATATTTTATTTATCAATGAACCCATATATTTTTCGTTATTAATTTACTTCTCTGATCATGAAAATTTTTAAAATATGCGTATTTTGAAAATAAAATAAAAAATAAAACTATAACTCATTTATTTTAGTCAGTAAAATATTGAAGTAAGTATCATATTGAAATATCGATTTTATAGTTGATTAAATAGACAAGAATTTGTAATTGAGTTTTGCGATCGTATATCACGGTTAAATAACATACGGTTTTATGGTATTACCAAGAACATTTTAATTTAAGGTTTCGCTAAAATGGATTTAGGGGAGAAATATTATATACTATAATAAAACAATTCAATTGTTGAAAATAACTGGTTTGTTTGGTATAAAATCAACGACCATTAAGTATCGAATACTAAAATATTAATTACGATATTTTAGTTTATACGAAAAAATGGGTATCAGTAAATTATTATTGAAAAATAAATAATACAGTCACAGTAAGATTTATTATGAATGATTTTTTTTTTAAATTAGTATATATTTATCTTATTTATTACCATTAATAAGTAATATTGTTATACAAATTATAAGATTGCAAAAATATTTTTATATTTTATCGAGTCCTTAAACATTTGTCTATAATAAAATCTAATAAATAGTGTTACCTAAATATCAGTGTTGTGAAAAATATAATCTCTCTGTTTTATTATATTCGTTTATTATAAGTCTTAAACGTATTATTATACGTACCCATTTTCTGGCAGCAAATATGTGTATCATGTTGATACGAGTATGTCACTTTATTATTTTTGGAAAACAGGTAACATTTTTATATACATTTTACTATTACCTATATTAATAACGTGTCTATTTTTAAACAAAAAAAGATTACGAATTGTTATTTAAAAAATAATTTCAAATTTTATTAAGGAAGTTGTAGTTATACAAATGATCATCTTAATACATTGAAGTCAGCATCGTTTTATCGAAATAAATGATTTATCATTGTTTTCAAATACATCGAGTACCAGCACGTTACTATCAAACGAGTGCTATAACGTGGTTTATTTTATTAATTTTTTCTAAAAATAATTTTATTTAGTTTATTTATATTATTAAACTGATTAAATCTTTTCGACACTGGTATAGGCTAACTATTTAGAGGAAGCATTATTTAAATACTACGATTTTTGGATGTTATCTTAATATTAAAATATTGTGATGTTGGATTGGTCATGGTCTAAATAATTATTATAGATAGTTCGACATTTTCTTTACGGTGTTGTTGGCTATCACATTAGATCGGTGCACAGAATAGTACAGAAGCGACACGGCCCCGAAAATAGAGTACCGTACATGATCGCACAATCAATTACCGGCTGTGAAATAGAGTACATAACATGATCCTAGGAACGGTTTACGGTTTTACGATTAACGATCCCCGTCACCTCTCTGGCCATCGCAAAAGTGATTACAGTGATTGCGCGTTATCTTATATTTGAATTGCCTACGCGTTTGTTTGCATACGTTTGTTCTCTGTTGTGCTGTTTTAAATGTGATTAATCACAAAACATATGATTCTTTTCAGACGAAGTGCTGGATGACGTTAACCTAGAACACCGGTTAATTAGAAACACATGCACTCAAGGTCACCGAATCGTCATTCACGAAAAGAAGGGATTTTGAAGGTCATGTTGTATCCCTGATAGGAGTTTTTGTATTTTTGTATTATACGGGTATAATAAAGATTTATACTTATTATACTTATGTGTATTTTATACTTATTTTAAATAAATATAAAATATAAATAAAACGTATATGATTTCATTTATTCATCTATAAAACGAAATTTAGATGATAAATAATTCACAAGTATGGTACGTATAGTAATATAATATTTTATATAAGCTTTAGTTATCAATTATACGCTATATAATATGGTTTACGGGGCTGTTTATTGCGTAGTTTGTGCGTTGAGTAGGAGTATAAAAAAAGCGCGTGATCTGGTTTATTGCCGAGGAATAAATAAAAAAAAAAACAAGTGATTATGGAACTCAGGAAAAAAAAACTATTGTTATGGAGAATATTGTATAAAAAGTATAGATTAAGTTTGATCAAGAGAACCGAGAGAAAGAAAAGTTAAAATTGGACCGTAAGAAGTATGAGGGATATACGGAATATTACAATGATAACGATGAAATCCTAAACATTTATTTTGACTAGCTTCCAATATTAAATTGTACTTTTGAAGTAAGGAGAACAAATGATAGAACAATGTTCAAGAGTAGATCTCATAAAGGAGCAATAGGTGAGACAGAATAATTTTAAATTATTAAAATTACTAAAAGAAAATTGTATAAAACCAAACAGTTTGAAATGCTTATTTTTGATATAATTAATATAAGTATTATAAGACAGTTTACTATCGAAAAATACCCAAAGGTCTTTACAATTAAAAACTTGTTCCAAAGGAATATTATTCATGTTGTAGATAAAGTAAATATTAGGACGGGAACGATAAAATATTATTCACAAAACGTATCATAAACCTATTAATGTTAACTATTAGGACTAATTATTATTAATAATATTAAATTATGCATTATTTTCTAAATTTATTACTTGCATTTCATCTCTCAAATGATTTATTCTCTATCACATGATTTTAAAAATAATGTTAATTTTATTTAATTCTTATCAATATATTTATATAGGTAATTAAAACAATTTGTCATATAGAACAATAAAGTACACATAATATCTTTGCTGAATTTATATTATACCCGCGATGTAAATTTATCAACATTTTTAACAGCTTTTATAATAGCAATTAATAGTAATTATTACTATTACTGAACATCTATAATTACTAATTATATAGATGTTCAATAATAAATTTTTTAATTACTCCCATTTTAGATTCTGAGCGTAGCGAGGGAGCTAGTGGTTTTACAATGATGTTTATTATTTTTTTTTTCGCTGTTAACAAATTTACTACCAGAAGGAGTGCTCCAATCGATACAAGCTTACACAGTCTCCGGTAGCAAATTTCATCTACTTGGTACTTTAGAGAGGTCATTTTGCGATTTTCTCAATAGTTTTTTAATGCGTAAGGAAAGACTATCAAGAATTGATGAAAAAACGGTAAATTTACGGTTTCGTCAAATCGGGAATTTTCATTTCTTCATAATTCCGAAAATAAAGACTTGAAAATCTTGAAATTTATATCCAATATTTAATTTAGTAATCTATTAACGATGATTAAGATTATTTAAAAATTTTTGCAGTTTTGGGCTATTTATAGACATTTTAGATTTCAAGGATTCTAAGTCCTAAAAAGGGTAATTTTCGGTTTTTAGGTTTGAAAATTTTATACAGCGTTAAATATACGTTACGCTTACTAAATTCAAAAAATCTCAAAAATCCGTAGCAACAATTTTTTTTTATAGTCATTTAAATTTTTTCGACAAAATTATCAATTTTGAGGTATTTAAGTCAAAATAGTTAGTAAAATGAGATTTTAAAACCTGAAAAAATTTAATATAACATTAGTCGTGCATTAATTTAACCAAATAAAAAAAAAACTACGGAAAAAAGTATTTTAGATTCTGAGCGTAGCGAAGGAGCTAGTGGTTTTACAATGTTTATTTTTTTTTTCTCTGTTAACAAATTTACTACCAGAAGGAGTGCTCCGATATATACAAGCTTACATGGTTTCCGGTAACAAATTTCATCTAGTTGGTACTTTAGAGAGGTCATTTTGCGATTTATAAAATTTAATTCATATACTATATTCAGAATT